>BMAW01035706.1:433036-514815 GCA_019974015.1 Nephila pilipes | reverse complement strand
ATTTATAAGACTTGAAAAGTCTCCTTTTGAGGCTTTATATATTTTTTGTGGGTCTCTCTCTTCTGCAGAATATAGAACGATGATTATAGTAAAACATGCAGCATGCTTCTTAATTTTAAAAATTGCTTAATAGTTGTACAAAAGAACTTTTATTGTTACTTCTCTGTACGTGAGGTGTCAGAAATATTTTAATTGGTTAATCCAAAATATTAACAGGATTTAAATTTTATTGTTAAAAAATAGTAGGATATATATAATATTTTTTTGTAACAATGTAAATCTAATTATCAAAAAAGTTAATTCTTATGAAAACTGCATATCAGGAATATATATATATATTTGCACCGAAGTAAAAAATCTGAATTTTATTCCCAAGCACATCTTTCTTTAATAGTGTTAGAATGTGTTAAGAATAAATTAACTTAAAAATAAACTTAATTTGATAAAATATTTTGGGAATCAGTGTCATTATTAAACAATAGTTTATATTTCTATTCTTTCCATTATGTTATAGAATAATTTTTTACTTTTCTATATCTAAAAACTGTATGAGTACATGTAAGTCTATATTAAATAGTTGCTCTTTCTTCTCATTACAACTCTCATTGAAACTATGTTTTGTTTCGTTCATATCTTTATGACAGGCAAATGGATGTTAATGAAAAATGTAACTGAAAATATAATGATTTTTCCTAAGTAGATGATTGCTCAAAACATAATAATAAGTATACTTTGCACGCGACAAATGTAGAAAAAAAGAATGAAAAGCAAACGAAACAAAAAAATTTGAAAAAAAGCAATTTTGTTCCTTTATTTGATTTTCATCAAAGGAATGAAATAGTTATAATAATTAAAAAAAAAAAAACTCTTTTTTTATAACTGAAAAAATAATTTTACATTTCTTTGAAGGTTCTGATTCAGGGAATAACGTTGTTTATAATATTAGCCCAATTTATTTTTTAACAGCATTTTCTTTTCAAATGAATGAAGTATTAAAACCATTTAATTGTAGCATTTTTTTCACTAAAATATCAAAATATAAAATTAGACTCTTAAAAATTTTATTTTCTTTCTTGTATAAATTTTTGTGTGCTTTTAAAACGAGTTTTAAATATTTCTAATCAAGCGTTTGATGTTACATTCAAACATTTTACCATAATAATTACAAAGAAAAAATTATAAATTTTAAATACTTAGAACTTCAATAAAACAAAAAAATAGGGTCATGTAATATTTTTTAAAAAAACTTATAGAAAACATTCTTTATAAATTAAAGTACCTAAAAATTAGCGATGATAAAATAACAATGCATTATATATATACAAAAAGTACTATCATATATACATATATACATCGACAACATACCATACCCACACAAATATATATACATACGAACACACACTTAATACTACACACAATAATATATAATATATATATATCAATATATCATGAAGACATCACGTTATTAAAATATTGATTTACTCTAGAATCTGCAAATTTAATAAAAATGAGTTTTGTTTTAAGGATCTACATACATTTTGTTATGGATTTTTTAAGATAAATAAAGGATGTTGATCTAATACGACAAATTACGTTTTCTTTTATCACATAAAAACTTACATCCTTTCTGTTCTGTTCCTTAAAAATAAATATACTGCAATTTATGGAAATATTAGTTTTTATATAGATGAGATTATTTGCAGCAAAATATTTAACATTACATCCGTTTCTACGTAATTGCGACGTATCTGAATAAAGTACAAAAAAACTTAGAAACAGAGAATTGAAACCTTCCTCTGAAAAAAATAAAAACTCTGAACATCTTTATTCCATTTTCCTACATCAATTGCATCCATTTTATATCTATTTCACTTTACCTTTCTTTTTTTTATCTTACATACATCCAGGTAATGCTGTTTGATGAATAGAACCTTTCAAACTCCTATATTTATGGAATATAAGCCCGTCAATAAACGAGAGAGCCTGATCATATTTTTCTTTCTTTTTACTTTCATCTACTTTCTTTTTTCTTCTTTTTTATTTCTTTTTTTATATTCTGTTTGGGTGTAAATCTCTGTCCAAATCCCTTAAGTGACTTGGACGAAAATTGTTCTTCCGCCTGTCCCAGGTTACAGTGAGAGACTTAACCTTCAGGCCCACCCCTTCCTCCCGTTAAAATAATAAGAAATGGGTTATGTGATGTATTACCCAGGACGATTTTATTCTGGGCCAGATGTGCGGGACAAATCTGTTTCGTAGTATATTTCGGTTGTTAGGAATTTACGTGCTTTCCTTATCTTCGGAAAACGATGTGCTTGCTCAGCAGACTCGGATTTACGAAAATGCCCGTAAATGTACTGCAAGACTGAATGGAAACTATTAGATCTAAACTAGCAGAAAATATTGAATTTTCAATGCACTAGCTTCTCAAAATTTTAAATGAGGATTTCTTATGTGATTTTGAATTTTCTTACTTAGAATATTCTGTTTTGTATATTTTTTTGGTGTTCAGTAATACTAAGATATGTGTAATTTTTAATAAAACAGTTTCAGAATTGATTATATTACGATACATATTTTTCAAGGTTTTTGAAATTTACCTTTTCATATACTTCTAATTTCATGTCTGTGAGGAAGTGTGTGATTTAAACCAAATATTGTTTTAAATCACTCCGTGAACCAACGGAAAATATGTTACTTATAAAATACAGTTTATTCTTATTTATCTAGGAAATATATATCCATAACAAATTATACTTAATTTAGAGCATCAAAAACATTTTATCACCAAACAATTAAGCAAAATTATAATTTCAGTGCTTTTTTTTTTTATTTAACATGAATTAGTTATATTTTATTACTTTACCAATAAATATTATTTTTCATAACTGATTTTCACATTTTATTGAAAATAACATATCATATACACATTATTATTTAAAATTAATTAAATATAGTTTAATTTATCTAAAAATGTAGCAAAATATCCCTATAAAATGCATATATTAATAGTCATTTTAATACTGTGATGAGAGTTTAATGTGCAAATTCCTTTTTAATTAATATTAAAAAAAACAGATATTTTCAGAATGATTCCTTCAGGCAAATTTCTGATGAAAATAGTAAAATGTAAAAGTTAGTAATATATCCTTATCTTTCAGTTAATTTTTTTTTCAATGTGGGAAATTTTTCTACGTGATAAGATGGAAACATAAACAAAATGTTACTCACGCTATTGAGACAGCAGATAGAATAATTTTATAGAATGTCCAATGAAAGTTATTTCAACCAAAGCTTCGAATGAAATGCGATAAGAAACTAATTAAAGACGCTTATACGATGATGATTTTTTAGCAAAATTATTACTCATCTAATTTACGTAATTATGATACAATCATCTTTTCATATTCAAAACCCTTTTAATAATTTTATAACTCTGGTTATATTTTTGAATATCTATCATTTTAAAAAAAATGAATTTGCATTTATTTAAAAAAAATATTACACAAAATTTAAATGCTCTTATACATGATCAATATAAGGATTACCTTATGACCGTGATGAAAACAGTTAGAATACTCCAATTGTAATATTTCGATTTAAGTAATCCTGATAAGTTGTTATTTCTAAATGAAAATATTAATTACGATAATGAAGTAATTTGATTTTATTATCATACAAATCTTCTCATGAATTATACCTTGTTAAAAACTAAATAGTTAAGAAGATGTTATAAATTTTATTTCTTTAAAAAAGTATTATTTTCATATTTTGATTTGTCTTACAAAAATTATTACTTACGACTTCCATCTGTTCTTGCTGAGATTATTTCACTTCCATTTCCTCTGCCAGCACTATTGAAAGCAACCAAATAAAATGAATATGAAGAACCACATTGAAGATCATGTAGAGTATACGCAGTTCTGTCCCCAGTTAAATGAGTCTCTTGCCACTGGCTACCGTCTATTCTGTGATGCAGGATATATCCTAAGAAACGGAGTTGCACGAATTTAAAATAAGAACTACATTCACGATTGCAAACTTTAAACACATCTATTCAAACACATGAATTAACTACAAAATTTATCTTACTAATTACTCATCTGTTTTAAATAGAAAATACCTGATATTGGAGCATTCTGGATGATTATTGGCCCCACATTTGAGGTTTCTGAAGTGGCAAAATACTGCCCTACTATCGGTGGATTTGGACGATCTAAGAAATAGAAAATTATCGAATTGCATTTGCATTTCACACTTGATTTAAGTATCAATTTAATACTTTAAATCAAGTTAACAGAGAAAGTCAAAAATAAATCCAAGACATGCTTATATTTTGGAAAATATATGTACACTTTGAATAGAAGTAAAATAAGAAGAGAATTAAATAAAATGAATACTAAAGAAAATGAAACAAATGCAAGGAGATTATTAAAATGAATTTCAAATTCATAAGGCAACATATATGCGTGTATTAAACTATATGGACTTTGCACAGCATAATCTCATAACTGATTTCTTTTCAAAGCATTACTGATTAAAGAATTCTATCTTTAATCATCTTATCTAGTTTTGAAAAGGCCTTTGTACAGATGTTGAAGAAAATGTTTATAAATATAAATAAATAAATAAACCAACGCTATTTTGTGGTGGATCAAATCATACACAACCTATACTCTATAACGGAGTACTTTTAAAATAACTATTAGATTTGAAGCATCCACCTTTGAGAGTCATATATTAATCGTACATTTAACATTTAAAAATAGTTATAATAAAAACTGTAGTAAATTAGAAGGCTAAATCTCATTTCCACCATGAGATTTTCCAGGACATTTCATTTATATTTTATTCTAAAAACTAGGATAAATACAGACACAAAACACAACAAAATCAAGCAGAGTTCCATTAATCTATTACTTAAAGGAAACCTTTATAAATATTTTAAGTACATGTAAATACAAGTAGAAATATGCTGATAATCAAAATATAAATCTAAAAAGCTATCACTTTAAAATGAAAATATTTACTGAATCTGAAATTCAAGAGAAATTATTTTACTGAAATTGTTTTTAAACTTTTAATTTTTCAGTGTTTTAGGCAACATTAATTAACGAGTAAATTAAATCATTTTGAACTGTAGGGAGAAAAAAAAATTAGTTAAAAATTAATAATAAATCCATCTATAAAATAATTTAAACTTTTATATATATATATATTTATCATAAGGAAAATAGTAACATTTTTATTTTATATATTATACATTGAATAAGATCATACAAAAATACATTTTTGTTCAATTTTGATCAAATTATATTTTTTTTTTTTTTTTTTTTTTTTTTTTTTTTTTTTTTTTTTTTTTTGTAATAACTCCATGAGAAATCATTTGAAAGACACGAAATTCAGAAATGAGAGACAGCCTTTTATGCTTAAATTATGACGAAAGCATAGTTGCTTAAAATGAATACAATGCGTATAGTGTAGAATCAAACAAAAAAGGCTTTATTGAACTTATATTATCGCTACAAATGAATGTAAGTCCAAAAGGAATAATAATAATTAGATGTTCCTTAGTATGAGATATGCCCTCCTTTTACTACAATTGTTGCTTTGCACTGTGTCTCCATACTCAGCACCAGATTGCCCAATAGTTCTTGAGGTAAGAATGCCCATTCCTCAATCAGCACCTGTTTCAGTTATTGAGTGTTCCCCGGAGGATGCAATCGTAGCGCAAGACGTTTTCTCAAAGCATCCCACACATTTTCTGAGCGATTTAAACTAGAAGAGAACGCTGGCTAATCCATTCAAGTAACATTATCACTTTCCAGGGGCTACTGATCATCATTATTCTGGTGTGGCCAAATATTGTCATCCATAAACATGAAGTATGGTTATATAGGACCTTGAAACAGATGCACATTGGAATGGATCAACTTCTTAAAATAGCGATCTCTGATTACAGAACCTCTGTCAAAAAGCGTGGAGTCAATCCACCCATTCAGTATAATGCCTCCACAGACGACAACTCCAGGACCACCGTAACGATCTCTTTCCGTGATGTTACTGGAATGAAACATGTCCCGATATCTATCCAAATCAACTGGCGTTAAGGATCGCTTGTGATACTGAAACGATTCTCATCCGTAAAGAGAATGTGACTCCATTGAAGAGATGGCTAGTTTTTGTGCTCCTTACGCTTCTCTAAACGGTGCCGCTGATGGCCAACTGTTAAAGAGATGCCGGGTTCAGAACGGTGGGCGAGTAGGCTACCTTTGTGAAAGCGTCTGGCCGCAGTAACGACACTTGTCTTCATATTACTGTAACGCGACACTTGTAACGCGACACTTGTCTTCCTATTGCTGTAGAGAGTTTTTGAGCACTAGTGACTCACAGACTGGTATCAGGCTCTTTTCTCCTGAAGGATGGTATATCGGTAATCCATAATCCACTGCAATAGTTTTTCTATGGCGGCCTCCACCAACTTTTCCAACAGCTGTACCAATGGCTTGGAAAGTTTTCCGAGCGTGCGAAACGACGCTTTTGTTGATTCCGAACTCTTTAGCTACACTAGTCTAACTACACTAATCTCCTCCGTTATTCATTTTATTCCGTTATTCATTATACTCCTTTGGGCCTCCGTAATTCATTTTATTTAGTCTCTAACTGAACCCACCTACCGCCAGCGTTTTGCATACACTTACGTCACCTATAACGTTTTGTTCCTGACATTCGCAAAAGCATTACCTTTCAACTTAATTGCGTGCTCATTGTACTGATCGCAATAACCTTTTTTTTTTTTCAATTTCATGGCTATCTACTTTAAATTTACATTGTTGCTTACCTTTTCGCACACACCAGTGTAATTTCGCTATATAGTACATTTAATTTCTTTTTTAATTTCATACACACACACACACACACACACACACATATATATATATATATATATATATATTCTACACAATACCACTCCTCATTACCTTTGACAGTATTTTATTTACAATATAATTGACTGCTAGGATTAGGGGAAAGAGAAACATTCTCGTGCGATGATTCATCACAAAAATGAAAGTTCATCTATGGATTATTTCTTTGGAGCTTATCTCTAAATCATTATTTGGCTTTCGAAAGAAAATATTAATACAATAAATGACTAGTTTAACTATTAGTAACTGTCGTAAATCTTTTAAAGACATACATTTTGCACAAAAATAAGCTAGATACAAATAATTGTTTAACAATAATAATTGTTTAACAATGAACTTTTTCCACAATACATTTTTCCCGTTTTTTACTTGGTGATATCATTCACTTTGCGAAAAAATAAAATATTTAAAAAAAAAACATCGTTGCATCTCCATCTACCAAGATGCTTGAAACTATCTCATATACGTGCAATATGGTTGTGGAATTTAATTTCACTCATTATTCAATTTAATTTTAAGCCTAAATAATCAGTTTTCGCTCTTAAATGAAGTCATATCTTATGAACATTTTTACATTTCAAGATCTACCATTCTTCTCTGTTTAGGTAGTTTGAGTACTATTAACCATAACAAGACATTTACTGGTCAATAAAAATATTAATGAATAAGCAATTAAACCAAAATGTTAAGTAAAATTAAGTATTTATCATTAATAATGAAAGGGAAAGAGAGGAGATTCATATCAATAACATAACTAAACAAATAATGAAAATTTACTAATAACTGAAATATCAAAATTCAATAATAATTATTACATATATAAATAACAAGTCAATTGAAAAGTCCCCGGCCTGACACATAGGTGGTGCTACTAGAATTAAATCCGTATGTTTTTTAGTTAGCCCTAACACTCAAAAGATGCGTTTATAAATTTGACAGCTGTCGGATCATTAGTTTGTGAATTATAGCATTTTGAGTGAAGCAACTTTTGTTATTGTGAAAAAAATGGATAAAAAGGAATTTCGCGTGTTGATAAAATATTGCTTTTTGAAGGGAAAAAATGCAGTTGAAGCAAAAACTTGTCTTGATGCCGAGTTTCCGGACACTGCCCCAGGAAAATCAACCATCAAGGATTCGTATGCTTTTAGACGTAGTGAAATGAGCACCGAAGACGGTATACGCCCAAAAGAGGTTGTTACCGACGAAAACATTAAAAAAATCCACAAAATGATTTTGAATGAACCGTAAATTGAAATTGAATAAATAGCAGACACCTTAAAGATATCAACTGAACGTGTACATCATATTATTCATGAATATTTGGGTATGAGAAAGCTTTGTACAAAGTGGGTGCCACGCGAGCTCACTTTTGACCGAAAACAACGACGAGTTGATGATTCGGAGCAGTGTTTGAAGATGATCAAGCGTAATATACCCGAGTTTTTGCTTCGATATGTAACAATGGATGAAACATGACTCCATCATTTCACTCCGAAATCTAATCGACAGTCATTCGAGTGGACTGCACACGATGAACCCGCTCCAAGGCGTGGGAAAACGCAACAGTCGGCTGGCAAGGTTATGGCGTCTGTATTTTGGGATGCGCACGAAATAATTTTCATTGACTACCTTGAAAAAGGAAGGATCATCATCAGCGACTATTACGTAGCGTTATTGGACCGTTTAAAGGACGAAATCGCCGAAAAACGGCGGCATTTGAAGAAAAAGAAAGTTCTGCTTCACCAAGACAATGCACCGTGTCACAAGTCAGTGAAAACGATGGAAAAAATCCATGAATTGGGCTTCGAATTGCTTCCTCATCCAACGTATTCTCCAGATCTGGCCCCAGCGACTATTTCCTGTTCTCAGATCTCAAAAGAATGCTCGCTGGGAAGAAATTTTCGTCGAATGAAGAAGTGATCGCCGAAACTGAGGCCTATTTTGAAGCAAAGGACAAATCGTACTAAAAAAGTGGTATCAAAAAGTTGAAGGGTCGGTATAATCAGTGTATCACCCTTGAAGGGAATTATGTTGAATAAAAAAAACTAATTTTTCCAAAAAAATGTGTTTTACTATGGTAGGCCGGGGACTTTTCAATTTACCTGTTTTATATATATATATATATATATTGGGGGTGTATGTGCGTGTGTGTCTGTGTATTATACCTATTTCAGAACGTTAATTAAATTCTGTTTTCGACTTTTTGTTTACTTTTATTTCCATCTTTATACCTATTTATTTTACTTTTATTGATTTATGATACATACTTTGAATTAGCATTCGATACATTTATTTTTTAATTCAGTAATAATAAAATATTTAACGAGTTTTAAATTCATTTTGAAATTTTATAATTTTTTTTGGATATATATATATATATATATATATATATATATATATATATAACGACTTTCCAAGAAGGATTTGCCCGGTTTTAAGGAAATTTCGTACGCAAATTCATTTGAACCGAATATGCAATTGATTAAAATTTTGTATCCAATGAATGAATAGCGGGGGCTACAGCGCATCGGAAATGCGCTTTCGTCAGGTGTATATAAGAAGAGATTCTCAATTTGATCGTCAAATTCCTTTTGCTTGCGATTTAGGATATCTTTCAACGACTGAGAAAATGCCAAACTGCAGGATTCGAGAAAAATACGAGCAACAGTCAGAGTTTGAAAAAGTTCGTATCATAGGATTCAAAGAGGTAGATTGGGCAAATCGCAGGACACTTTCTTTCTTTCTTCGCAGGACTTTTCAAACACTTTCTTGGCCAGCCAAATCTCTCTCCAGTCGAGCATGTCTGAGATATTATTAGAACGTGACTGCATCTATCTCGGAATATAAAGGACATAGCAGACAATTGGAGCAAATTTAGCAAGAAATACAGCAGAAGGAACTTTATCACTTTATGCCACTTCATGTGGCAGCTTGCATTTAGACTAGAGGTGGGCCAATACCTTATTGAGCTCGTTACTTTGTAACTCTGTAACTCTGAAATAAATCATAAAATTTTAATCATTCCCTATTTAGTACTTAATTTTCCTATCCGCCAATTCCGTTTCCATTGGACAAATCGTTCTCTTTTGGCGCGTTTTTTTTTTTTTTTTTTTTTTTTTTTAAATTTTAATTTTTGTTATAGAGTGTATATATGATAGTAATGAGACAAAAAAATTGGTTATTTATTTTAACTGGAACAAGTTTAAAAGCATTTTTGAAGGCATAATTTCACTTAAATTTTATTACAAAATTATTAAATTATTATAATTATATAGTTTATTTAATAAGTCTTTTTTAAAATTTGTTTTTGAACATTTTAATTTTTCTCTTTTTATATTGTAGTTTTAATTTTTTTTATACTTTCCTTTTATTTGTAATTTTCCTAAATTTTCATCAATGTTTTAATTTACAATTGACGTTGTATTAGTACTATTTCTTTCTGACTGAGAGTATGGCTATATTTCCGGTGTTAGCTTGAGCTACAGAACAATGTTTTCAAGTTGGATGCGGTTGCTGTGCATTGTAAATGGATATGGTTTTAAATTTCTTTTGAAAAAATCTGGTTGCTTACTTTTTAGATTACTATTTTTTTCATTGTTGACTGATTAGGTATATGTATATAGCATGTTTTATACTATTTATTTTCTTTCGCAATAAATTTTTTTCTAATTTTTTCTGAAATTATGAAGTGTCTATATTTATTTATAAGTTTTATTTGTTGCAATAGCTGTGGCTATAAAACATTTTTTACATTCATTTATCAAATTGTATATTAAGATGTTAAAAATATTATATTTCATTTACTTTCTTGTTTTTTTTCTTTTTTTTTTCCCCATTTACATTTTTTTTTTTTTTATATTTTAATTTGTATTTATTCTTGATTTAAATTAATATTTTGCTAATCTTATTTGTTTAAAAAATTTTCAAGTATTCATCTCTTCCTAAATTTGTTTGTTGTGTAATTTTTTCCTTTTTTTTTGTTCCATATTTTTTGAACAAATAAAAAGTAAATTTCTTTGCATTTTTGTATAATTTAAAATTTTTATTTTCATCAATTTTTTTGTAATTTTAAAATTTTTCTTAAATTTTAATTCTTGCTTCAATAAAAGTCTTATACAAATATTTCAATTAGCGTATTATATAAATATATATCTTTTAAGAAAAATAGAGATAAGTATAATGTAGAGAGAATTTTTTTCAATAATGTGTTCATATTAATTAATTTTAAGACTTTTAAATAAATTGAGATTAACAAATATGACTCTTTAACAAATATGACTAAAAATGAGTTTGATTGTTTTAATAAATACATAAATAAACAGGCTCTTTATATTTTTTCTAAAACAGACTAAGAAAACTAATAGTTTTTTTTATAATTTTAGCTCTATTTCTTACGGAAGGCAATGAAGATTATTAATATTTATATTATTAGTGAATTTAGCATTTTATACGTATACACTCCAATAAAAAAACAACGCTCCATGAAGGAGCTGTTCGATGGAGACGAAAATTGGAGGATGGGGAAATTATGCACAGAATAGTAAAAGATTAAAATTTTTAAAAAATTGAATGATTTGTTTCAGAGTTACATGTTTACAAAATAACGAGCTCAATAAGAAGTTGATCCACCTGTAGCCTGGATGCAAGCTGCCACACGACGTGACATAGACTAATAAAGCTCCCTGATGGTCTCCTGCAGTATTTTTCGCCAAATTTTCTCCAATTGTTGGGGTAGGTCATCAATATTTCCTGGTGGATGCAGTCCACCTTCCGATCACATCCCAAAAATGCTAGATTGGAGGGAGATCTGGCTGACCAAGGAAGTATTTAACAAGCTGTAAGACACTTCATAGCAACATGGGCCGTATATGGTCTGGCATTATCCTGATGAAAAATAAGGCCAAGGTCCTGCAAAAGGAACGGTAGCAAAACAGGTCTCAGAATGTTGTCGACGAACAGCTCCACTGTAAGTGTATCTATAAAGAAGACCAAAGGGGTCTGGCTATCAAGCGAAATGGCACTCCAGACCATAACTCACTGTTGGGGGCCTATGTGGCGTGCTATAGTGAAAGCAGCATCGGCACGGTGCCCATAGTATCTCCAGACACGTCTTAGATGATCCTAAGGGCACAGTTAAAAGCGGGATTCGTCCCTAAGCACTATACATCCTCAGTCAACATCATTCGAACCTAATCAAGCCAAGCACCACTGTAATCTGGTTGGACAGTGTGTAGGCGTGATAGGCTGGTGGCATAGCGGTCAGTAGGAGCGTAGCTTTCGCTCTGTCAGCCGTCCGTGAATGGTCATGGTGGACACTCGTGTGCTGGTGGCATGTCTGATGGTTGATAACGATGAATCAGGCGTTGGAACAGCTGATCTGACAATAACTTTGTCTTTCCGATCTGCTGTGGCCCTAGGTCCACCGCTACCATCATGATACTGAAATCTGCCTTTGCCCACCCATTCTTGCCAGCATCTTCTAAGCACCGCATCTTTTCGACCCATATAACGAGTGATTCTCTGATTTGCCTAACCTGTCTCTTTTAATTCAATGATACGAACTCATTCAAACTGTGACATTTGCTCAAAAGAACCTCGAATTGAAAATGAGCCCAACTTCTTCTTGGTGCGTCGTTTTTTTTTTATTTATTTATTTTTTTTTTTTTTTTTTTTTTGGTTATAGAGTGTAATTTAGAATGTACTTACGAATCTTATTTCTTTTCAAGGAATAAATTTTCGAAAATATTTTTTTTTTCATATTTGTTGCATTTCGGTGGTAATATATTATTTTATATAATATATGATGCCGATATATAAATAATTACTTTACGTGATATAAACATTTTATTGTAAATGCCTTGCAATATAAATATATATATATTCGAAATTGATTTCTTGCGTGTCTTTTTTTTTTTTTTTTTTTTTTTAATTTTTTTAATATTTACTATAACATAAAATAATAATTTTCAATAAATGATTGTTCTAACTTGAATTATAGTTATATTTTTAGGAAACGTATTCTAATAATTTGTACCCTGTCTCATAGACCCCTTTTCCTATATTTTCCATTTCCATATAGTTTTCACTTTAAAAAGTAACATATTAATCTTTCAAATACCTGGTCGTGTTCTTAATACATTTTAATACATTACGCATTCATTGTTTTATTTCTAACTGTAATATTAAATTTGATAATTGACTTATTTTTCTATTCGTTTTAGTATAGTTACCATCATCGCCTAAATCACACTTAATATTTTCTTATGATCTACTTTTGAACTTCATTAGTTTCTTTTTCTTTACCTTTATCTATCATGTGTACATCTTTTTATCATTCTGTCATTAGAAAATATTTTTTAAGTAAAATTAAATTGTTAAATGTAATTCGAGTGTTTAATAAATAATTATTACTTTCTTTTATCTCTCAGTTAAGATTTTTTTGTGATTCTTATTTAAATATTTTTCACTCTTTTATAAATGATACCACTTTTTAGTAAATCGTTTCATTGTTAGAAACTGTACACTATTTCATTTGCTAATATGTTAATAACATACTAACATTTAAATTACTAAATATATTAACCTTGTATTCTTTTAAGAAATTAATTTTATAATTATAAAATTATGTTGTTAATAGACATATATTGATTAAATAAAAATGTTCATCAACACAGTGAAATCTGGAGTAAATGATGTTTGAGAAATAAAACCATTTTTTTCCGATTCATAGCCTAAATATTTTGCTATCTGTTCATTTTTAACGTGACTTATTCAGATTATTATGCCACATCTTAATGTAATTTGCCCAATTTACGTGCATTGATCTATTACAATATAAAAAAATTCCGCATATGCTTAATATAAGTCAAAATCAGGAGTGAGCAGTTGGAAATAAAGAAATGCAAAGAAAAATGAGAAAAGAAATTTATAGATATTTATTATCAGGTCTGTTTTCCAAGTACACTTTGTCCCTTGTGGTTGAAAATGCATATTTTTTTTTTAAAAGTGGAAAAGAATAAACCAACTACAATTCACTGCACTCTTTATCGCAAACAACATTTGGATGAAGAATTTCGGAAACAGAGAAACTTAATATTTCATACTGAAATTGAAATTTATACAGCATATGATTGTTATCATAACAGGTACAGAAATTATGTAGTATGATTTCTGAGTTTGAAATAAATGACGGATTTTATATAAACGTAATGCTGAATTCATCGAACTAATTGTAAGAGGAGTCTAAAGAACGGAAATGTTTCCAATGAGAAAAACACTGGATTGCTTTCCGAAACTTTTTTCATCAAAATACTGGTGTAAGTTTGAAAATATGTATACATATGTTAAAGTAATCAATTCATCAATTTTCTTTTTTATTAGAAACCAAGAAATCTCAAGTGTGGAAATGTTCTACACATAAGAAAAAAACTAGATATTCCTCGTAATAATAATAATAATAAATGTATATATTAAGATAGTGCTATAGTTATATTACTATATACTATAGCACTATATTATTACTATTACTATAGTGCTATAGTTATATAGTTAGTTTAACTGTAATATTTGATTTAGTCCATTTGTATGAAAAACCTATAACATAAAAACATGTCTCTGCTGAATAAATGCAAAAGCCTACCCCATTCTATTACTGCTAAACAAAATCCTTCCTCACCATGGTAAGAAAGTTACTGTTTAACTTATATGAGAAATAAATACACCATATAATTTATAACTGATCTATAGATCAAATTTCAAATTGGTAAACGTAACATATCCAATAAACTTTCCGATTAAAAAATATAATTTTGTTTCATCTGATTATCTGTACCCTTGCTTTTTTTTGCAGTTGGAATACTATAAATTTTATCATCAATATAAGGAATAATTTAAAATTGAATTAAATACATAACTGTTAATACACAAAAAGGCCTCTTGTTTAATTTGGATATATATATATATGTGTGTGTGTGTGTGTGTGTGTGCGTGCGTGCGTGCGTGTGTATAATCGAAAGTCTAATTTTTAATACAAAAACAAAATATTTAAATTTTGAATAATTTTTTCAGACGTACGTAAAAATATATGTATTATAAAAGTAGATCTTACGTAAAGAATAACTAAGTATATGAATGAAACAGAAAAAAGTAATAAATATAAATGTGATGTTATTGAAATGTTTTTAACTTTTATAAGCATCCATACAAGTATTTCTTATTGGTTTAAAATAGCATGTACTTTAAATTATCTATTAATACTATTCGTAGGATTCACTCTAAAAGTTAGTAAAATAATTCCAGTTTTTATCTGAATCATAGAATTATTAGGAAAGCATTAAATTTTGATTCAGGAATAGCAAAAATATTTCAATTAACTTAAGTAAAAGAAGTATTTTAAGGAGAAAATGTAAAGGCACATATACATTTCTCTCGTCTATTAATTTAAAAGTTTTATTTCCCAATTAAAATTTTTGTTTGACAATGTTTAGATGAAAATATTCATTTTTTTTCAAATTAAATATATATATTTTAATTTATTTCATCCCTGAAAGCATGATTTTCTTTCATAGAATTTTACACTAATTTCTGAGGAAGATATATTTCATGAATTTGAGAAGATTAAAATATTTGGAAGCTTTGATTTCTTTTTGTAGTATAACTTTTATAAAAAGAAAGAAAAATATAATAAATGTTTTAGTTTCGTTCGTTTTGTAATTATATCAAAGTAAAATATTTATCCAGAAAACTTATAATCGTTTTTCTTTTAAAAACAAAATTTTAAAAAATATTAAAGTTCATTCAGCAATATAAAATATTGCATTTAGCGTTTTAAAAATGTTTAATTAAGCTTAATAATAAATTTATTTTCAATAAATGTCTTAATAAAATGTAAAAAAATATCGGTGAATACTGGAGAATTTATTCGAATTAAATCATCCATTGAAAGGGAAAATTTGTCTACTCAAAAACATTTCAGTCGACGTCTGCATTCGTAAAAAGCCTGTATTGGTTCGAACAAGGATAAATCGGCTCACTCAGCATAAGCACTTTAGATATTTTTGAGCAATTTATGTTCGAAGACACAAGACATGTTGTTGACGATTAAACAGAATGAAAGGTGACACAGAGACATGTTTGAGAAAAGAAGAATCGTTTTGAATACTCAATTCCAGACAATCGTAAACTCAGGCTTCTGGAATTCTAAATTTGCCTCGTTGTATGATATCTAGACTGTGAGAGAGGTTTCAAAATATGAGAAATGTTACTTAACGACCAATGTCCGTCAGGATAGGAGTCACAACCATAAGACAGATATCTGGCAATAACTGCATGAATTTAGAGAGACAATTGTGCATGAGAACTTCACTCAGCATTCACAGCCACCACAAGAGTACAAATTTCCGGACAAACTGTTTACAAGGAACTTATTAAAACAGAAATTATATTCTTGAAAAACAGAAATTATATTCTTGAGCTTTCGCTCTTGATTTACTATTTATGGATGAAAATGTGGCTTGTGACCATGCGAGCCTGTTGGACAACTCCCTTGAAAAGGAAAATATCTAACACTGGATATGGCTGTTCATTCTCTTGATCTAAATCCTAATGATTTTGTGCCCGATATACTTGGGAGATAACTTGTAGTAATCGGAATATTTTGAGTTCGGGACTGAATCTTACTGAATAACACCAATTTAACAAGTTTTCCTTTAAAACTAATTTCGCATGATTTAATATAATGGTTAAGAGAATGTTCAGCCAATTTTAGTACATTAGCCAATATTTCATTAGATATGGAAATATTTAGAACCATCAATCACAATTCTAACTTGACATTGACTTGAAAAAAACTAAATCATTGCAAAAAAATCAAGAAACTGAACGTAACAAGCCTCTTAGGGATAATTTCATTCTTCGTAGCGAAATGTCAAATGCTCTACACATGTGTTTCTGTTAGTAATATTGTTAAAAATATTTTTGACTTTCCAGTAAACCAGCTAGCAACCAATTTTATTCACCTTACACATGTGGAAGGATTGTAGGATCTGATTCTGATTCATTTGAATTTATTTTTATAAAAATTATAGTTTAAAAATTATTTAAACTTACCTTACTTAATAATATTTATTCTTAAACTTGAGCAATAACTAAAAATGGTGATAATGGTATGATAACGATAAAATTCATCTAGTTTTATAACACATGTACATTAGTGAGACGGATAGCAAAATCTTAAAGATTTTTTATGTATTTTTTTTATAGTCCGCATCCTCATAAAATTCAGAGTACAAATTACTTTAATATGTATTTACAATATAGTCTTTTCTGAAAACATTTGGAATCTACATTATTAAATTTTTTCAACAATTTTTGATAGCATTTAATTACTTCTTGTTGTTTAAAAAGTATTTTCAGTTTTAAACCTAAACATTCTTGACATTAAATTATTATTAAATTGATAAAAATGTTCAATTAAATAAAAACTGGAAATAAAATGTAATCAAATAGCTATATTGAATTTAATTATATTAGTTCAATACACACAAAAGAAAACTTTAAAAAGTTTGAAAAATTATTTCATTGGAACAAATGTTGCTACTACATTGTGATCAATTTAAAAGAGTGCCAGTTGATTTTTCTTATATTACCCTTAAATCTGAAGGATATGGAAACTACTCTAACAATGAAGTATAATTGTTTGAACTTTTCTTAAGCATAGTATTAAAATTTGCTATTGATGTTCGTGCGAATTTATGCTTAAAAAACGAGTTTTCGCATATAAAAATAGAAACAAATGATACTTGCATATTAAATATAGATATATTAAATATTAAGTAATGATGCTGAAAGTCTTGCTACACATAGTATAGATGTGGATAATACAAAAACAAAAGGGTACTCTTTTAAATTGATCACCCTGTATATACAGACAATTATTAAGATTTTTTCCCCCAAATAAACGTTTTGCCATAATGTTTTACATCAATTCCTTCATAAAGAAAAATTACTTAAATTTGCGAAAATAAATATTCTTTATTACTGGTCAGTAAATGATGATAGTGATATTTTTAAGGATCCAACATTTAACGTAAGCTTTTTAGTATAACTTATTTTTATTAAACATGTACTGATTTCATTTTTTAATGTTATAATACAAACATTCAGATTTTACTCTATTACATTAAATAGTCATAGCAAAATTCCAGTTTCATGTAGTTAGCTTAGATTTTGTATTCAATATAAACTGATGCAGTAAAATACAAATGTTATTTTTTACTAAATGAAGATAAGAATAAATAATGGCAGCGAATACTCGTACTGTAGGGGGAAAAAAAAAGAAAAAAAAAGAAAAACGTTATACCAGTATTTATTCTTCAAAATGTACTCAATAAATATTATTTAAAAATTAATAATCACAATTCACACGAAACAATTAGGCATTTTTTTACATTGTATTTTGATTTTTTTAAAAAAAAGAGGGAGAGTTTTCTATATCTAATATTTCTCAATATATCTCAGACATTATTATAAAACTCTTATTCTTTTGCAACTAATAAAGAAAGGCTTTTATTTCTATCTTTTTTATTGTTTTTATTATTTCTATCTTTTTTATTATTACTGATTGATGGAAGAAAATACCGTAGCTCAACAAAAAAAAGAGGTATAGAGTTTGGAAAAAGAAAAGAATACAGTAGAATGACGGAACAAATTTGACGTCGAAGAAGCATTGATATTTAGATAATTTTTCTTCGCAACTCGTGCCAAAAATGACACGTTGACAGTTTTATTATTGTAAAAGTGAGTTGATGGACATCAAATGAACGTCTTACAAGTATGAATAGAATCGATGATTAAGTGTCCTGTTTATTGTTATGCTTCCATTCGAATTCACTTTAAGGTATTTTTTGAAAGTTATTCAATTCCTTTTTCCATTTGATTTTGCTCATCGATATTTGAAAGGTACGATGGATTTAATCAAACAAGTCATGTGTTTCGTTGAATTCTAATGTTTTCACTTAGAGTTTAATATCAGTAACTTTCTCGTAAAATGTATGTGCATCAGGATATTAAAATAAATCGTTATAATTTATTTTTGTGATTATACATTTAAAACGTATATAAGAATAAATACTGTAATGTATTTAATATAATCTCTCTTACTTTCTTTTTGATGAACTATATAAAGAAATGTTATTACTAAATTTATTAAACATTTTTATATCATTACTTGCATCGTGTTTATTATTTACAGTAAAGCTGTCTTCGCTAATTGTATAATAATTGAAACAGTATTATATATGCAAAATGCCTCCTACTTTAGTATAATATTGCTCAGTGGATGTTGTTGCAGGCTGAATTTAAAACAAAATATATATCCATTAATATCGTTTGTTAAAAAAACTGAACAATCCATTAGATTGTGAATACATGTATTTAAATATCGTGATGAGTATTCCACAACAACGCTCTGGTAACTTAAAGAACGTTCAAGAGGATTTCAGAATTTATAATAAAAAACTACGAACAACCTAGTAGAGCTTTTACATAAACTTTCGTCGTTGACCTTACTGAGTATCTTAACTCGTTAACTCTCGATCTATAGACAAGCGCAATCACTGGTTGCGAGCTTAGTGGCATAATTCCCCCCCTCCCGCCTTGAAAAACAACGTTCCAATGCCAAAAAGTTCTGTAGCAGAGCTCTTGCAATTGAGCGTTTTATTGGTATTGTATGGACTCGATAGGATGACAACTTTTCAGGGTGGTCTTTCCTTTAGAAATTAGTTCGTCAGAAGAAATAAAATTATCTTTAAGTTAGTTAAATGCATCAGAATCAAAATAAGGTTACATTCAATGCACATGTACTACGTCTATATTTCTTTGGCATCTCAAGCTGGGATCAATATTTTGAAGTTAATATATTGTGCAGGATGGTCATCGTAGAAAATATTTAAGTAATTAAAAAAGAACGAAATATATTTAAGTAACTTTTCCAACACACCTACTTTTCGCTCAGGTGTGAAAGTCCATACAAGGACTTGATGTTTAGAGTCTTACCACCTTCGATTCTTTTCTTGCCCTTTCAAGATTCGTAATCTCGCTACCTTATTTGGCTCTTGACAGCAAGCTAGTGGAGTAATTACTTCGGTTTCTTCAGTGTGAATCGGAAATATAATGTCAAGTGTCATCTCGACTTCACACCCATAAATCAGATAAAACAGTGTGAACCAGGTTGTGTTTGCTTTGCGGTGTTGTATGCAAAAGTAACGAAGAGCTATATTTTATCCCATTCTTTCTGCTAGGCTTCAACATACATAGACAGCATATCTGTTAATGTCTTATTAAAGAGTTATGATAGTGTGTTAGTTGGAGAATGATGAGCAGTCGTAATTCGGTGGGTAACATTACAGAGTTAACTAAGTTCATCAACTAGTTTCGATTGAAACACCTGTCCTTAGTAATCTTAATGATGGCTGCAATGATGACTCTTTTGAGCTCTATGTTTTAAAATGACGTCCTCAAGGAGAAAAGTGGCTTCTTCACAGGTAGTAGGTAATGCTTTCATGATGGTATTCAGGGTTAAGTAGTCAATACAGACAACGATCTATTTGTGTCACCGCAGCGAATTTAGAAAATGCTCAAGCAATTCCATCCCGATCCGATGAAATGGCGCAACTGCAAGACGGATAGGTACTAAATGACCGGTCATCTGGAGTGGAATGGGATTTCTTTGTGGGAATTCATGGCAGCGCATAACATATCGGTCAGTTCCTAACTTTGTCATATGTTTTTGACAAATCCTAATGGTCGGCTGTAGATACGTCAGAAAAATACTGTTTATATCTTTGTTTGGTGTATCGGAATAAATGGCAACCGCGTCTTTCCATCCGGATAAAAGTTCTTTTTGAAAAGTATTCCATCAATTAATTGATAATTTTCTAACTCTTATTTTTTCCGATTTTTCCTCTCCGGCGGTCTCACCTCTCAGTCCATTATTCATGCAGAATGGTGAAGAGGTGGAAGGTCGATACGGTGACGACGATTTGAAGTGGTGTGTCAGGAATCATCTTGAGATGAGTTCGCTGAAGTGGTTTTGGTGTCTGTTCGGTGTTAGTTGGCTGGGTCCCTTATATTATTCTTGGTTCAATGTCTGTTAATCTGTTGGTTTCGGAGACATCCAAGATGAATCTGCACTCTTTGCAATAATGAATCTGCACTCTTTGCAATATTATGTAATCAGATAGATTGGTTGCCCACTACATTCACCAGAAGTCAATTGACCTAGGCTTAGGTTCATTAATTCGTCTCAGCCTTTTCACACGTATGGAGTAAAATGATTGGCACTGAGTCCTGAGCGAGTTGCAGTCCACATCTCTTCAGCTAACGAGAGGTGATAGAGCTTCTTGCATCTCTTCTGGAACAGCAACTTCAATCAATTGTAGATGTGTTCCAGGATTATCGATGTTCGTTGCTAAAACACTAACTCCTCTTGAGCAGATTACCAAATTATGGTGACTATTTCTATTTTTTACCGTTACAGACATCAGGATTACGTTATGAAGGTTTCAGAATTTCTTTCAATTAAGTCGTTTTTCTTTCATTTCTTCTATGTATTAATTAAATTTATTTGTCGAGAGCTTTTTTTATTTATAAGAGCGTGGAAAAAATTTCTCGGTAACATCCATCTTGCGAGGTACGATACCTTTTTGTTCGCTGGCATTTGAGGATTAATTTCTTGAGAAAGTCTCAGAACGATTTGACTGTACGATTGTTTGCTTTCATCAGACTTTTGATGCTACCATTTACTATTTCACTGCTCGATTTTTTGATCGTCTACTATTATCAAATATCTTGATAAGTTCTGATTCAAATTCAACCAAATAAGTCAAAAATTCTTCATTATTATCAAACCACTTTTATGCTGTTCCTTCCAGGAAGAAGTACACATTTGTCAGGAAACGTTTTTTTCCTATTTATACCACTCAGCGACCCGATCATACTCCTTAAATCACTTTATTAGGTTTTGTTCATGTTCAACACAGAGAGATTTTCCACAAAACACAGAGATATTTCTAACTTGTTGTACCTGAGGAACCAAAAGCTTAGGCTAGAGGCTACCTCCGTGGCTATCTCCTTTGATGCCTTAGTTACATCTTTTAGGTGGAATATATAGCACGATCTAAGGTGGATTATTTTGTAGCACATCACTTATTATTAACGATGTGAACGGTTCCTGGATGTAGCAGTCATTGTACCCTGCGCCTCTACAAAACTGCCGAATGGATGTTGGAGCTGGGTTAATCGAACACACAGTAAATATTTGAATAATGAGGCTTACTAACAAAATGAGAGCAACTACACTTGACAGAGAATATATGCCTCTATATATCACTCTGGACTATTTTAAAACAATGCTCTGGAAACATTACGATTGTTCTAGAAGATATTAGAAATTATAGTGGAAAACAGAGGATAATTATAATAACTTTGATATGAGCTTTCGTCGTTGCCGTTACCAAACGAAGGAACTTTCAATTTGTAGGCAAACTTTTTACCTTGGCGCCATCTGTGCTTGTGAGCGTAGTGGCAATATTCTGACTTCATGGTGATTGAGAATACAAAGGGAAGTATTCAGTTGATTCATATTTTCTAGTATAAAATTTGCTTTAGGTTTTATCCCGTTTGCTGAAACTCTAATCTGGTTCTTAGCTTTATATGTTAAAGAAAAATTTAAGTATTTTTGGAATCATTCCTAATTTTGAGTATTGTGGTATAAATTAAGCTACTTGTTAAAAGTCATCCTACAAAAATTTTAATTTATTTATGGAAAATTTTAACGCCATTATTATGACATTAATATATGATTTTTACTAGTTAAAAATAAACTTCTGACTTTTAGATCATAATCAATAGAATTAAGCTGAAACAAGCTTAATTAATGCACTGGATCATTTTAAACTGCTAAACGTTTTCAATTCTCAGAGTTAAGATATTTCTCAGACATCACACAGTAATCAATAAATTTAAAAACGAAAATTATAATCTAACAAATAATAATAGAAATAGAAATACCAAAAAATATTTTCCTTACTCTAAGTAAAATAATATTTGAGTAGCTGAAATTATGCTTGAAATATGATCATTTGTAATAAAAAATATGTTGTGTTGTAGCTCGATATGACTGCATAATTAAAAACGAGCTATCGAATGAAGCCAAACATTTTCTCAGAAAATATAAAAATAAAGTTTGACGAAATATCCGAAAACAAGCGCTTATTCTTAGACGTTAAATCAGAGATTTTTATATCAAGAGGAACAAGAATTCGAATTTGTGAGTTGGCCGTGTTAATTTAGTGGTCATAGTCTTGGACTCATGGCTGGTGATTTTCGTTGAGTCTTTGGTTCTAACCCTGACGCCACTAAAAACCCGCTGTGTAGCTGAGACTGATACACGTTAAATCTATCGAGGCTCCCGTTGGCGTGATGTGGAGAGTAAGAGAAGGGGTCAACTCGAGTCTCGCTCTCGCCACTTGACCGATGCTCGAAATTTCGGTCTATCGCCAAAGACCTTCGTGTTGCTTCCAGTGCTACGTTAATAGATCCAATCCAATTGAAATTGGGAGAGCTCAACTACTTTAAACGATCTGTATTAAATATTCTAGGTATGACGCCATAATAGCTTGGAATGCGATCTATAGTATGAGTGAGTAAAAAGATTTATTGAAAAGAAATTAGAGGCCTATAACTAGGATTGTCGTCAAAGGTATGCCAAGAGAAAATATAAAATACAACAACGAACATACGTTGCGTAATATTTTATTGATATTTTAGAAAGTATTTAATTTTTATAATGTATGTGGATCTCTTTATTTATTAATAAAAATGTTTATTTAAAGTATGTAATTTTTTTTAAAAATCTGAACTTGTGTCAGTAATAAACCAGAAAACAAAATTATAGTAATATTTACGAAATTGTAATTAAAAATTTTCAAAGATAGGTAACTGGTTATATTAATATTGATATAATTAAAATAATAATATAATTTTAATAAAATTATTGATTTTATTTTAATAATACATTATTAAAATCTATATATTTAAAAATCATCTTAATCCGGGTTTATTTTCTCTTAAAAATTAGTTTATTAAATTGATAATAATAAAAACCTTTCGAAGAAAATAAATTCTAGGTCTTATCTGTACACTAAATAGTATGCTATTAAAAAGATCTAGATTAAAATTAAATAACAAAGTCGCTGAGTATAAGGCCCAATTAAAAGGCGATTAGAATTTCAAAACTTACCAAATTCTAATGTTCTAACTATAGCCTCTTCCGATGGTGGACCTGCTCCTCGGCTGTTGTAAGCTTGTACAACTATACTGTATTCTGTGTAACGATTCAAATCTCCGACTTCAAAATGTTGAAATAATGAATGCTTGAACTCTACTGGTTTAAATGTGTATGGTTCAGGACTTCTTTGCATTTTGTATCCAACATAAAAACCATCGATGCTGTTCAAATCCTCGGAGGGTGTCTAAGAATAATAAAATAATTAACAAAGAAGAACATAAAAATAAACCAAAACTCTTTTTTATACATACGTTATTGTGTATAATTATTTTATATACCAGATAAAATAAATTTTCTGATTGTCATATGTACTAGCCATTTCTTAAATATTATAAAAATAATCTGTGTTGAGAGAAATTATTTGCAGCTTATTTTTATATACTATTGTACCTCTTGTCAGGGACACCTTCAAATACAGAAGTCTATTTATGGGACAATTCGGTTGGTTTAAATGCCTTTGAAAAAGAGTATATGTATTTACTTCTTAGTAAGGGACACTTCTATGTTTAAGATAAACTATTTGATCCTTATTGGGAGGTACTGCTGTATTTTCTTTTATATCTAAGCAGTTGTGATATTTTTTGATGATTAGCCATCTTCATTACAAAAAATAAAATCGTTCTCAAATTATTTGTGTTATCATTTTTTATGAATTTTAAAAGAAAGTTGGGTGACTTGAATACAATATTTGGATCCAATGGAATAGATAAAATTATATGTGTGTTATTCCATTAAATACATACTTTTCAAACATTCCATACATAATAATATCATATTATTCATCATATTTTTCATGGTAATCATTTAAATCTTCTGAAATAATTGTGAGTAAAATTTTAATATTAAAATGATACATTTTTAAAAACAACGCTTTCATGTCAAGCAATATTCATATGAAAAAAGAATGGTAAATTACGCAATTATGTTTTGAGAAAAAAATATGCATAGCAGTTGAGATTTAATTACTTCATTATGATCTTACTATATTAAAATTCAGATATGATTTAATGCACACTTCTTACTTAACAGGAAAAAATATTTTTTATGTTTACGCTGTATATTCAGATAAAAACAAAAATTGCCAAGTACTACCTTTTAATGGTTAATAAATTTACATTACGCCTTTCTTTTAACAAGATTTATAGAGTTAAGAAAAAGCATTTTTCCGAAAAAAATTTTATCTTCTTTGTGAAAACATAATAACGGCACGACTGCTGATGATATTTTTCTAAAATATTCATAGGATCTGATTTTTGTGCTTTCAGTTTCATTCGGGGTTTCAAAGCTAATTTCCATAGGGAGTGTAGGAAGCATCATAATTATCTCAAAATGAAACTGATAAAAAATGTTTTAAAAATATATAACTGTACTTTGTGTATAAACATTTAAAAAAAACTTTAACTTGCTGTGTCATCTACAATTAACAAAACCTGCTAGATAAAATAAAATCCTCATTAATATTATTTATTTCAGAAAAAAATGTTTTAAAACAAGTGCTTTGTAAGTTATTTTAACGAAAAATATATTGCAAATATTATCGCCAAATGAAAAACTACTAATTAACTTTTAATCTTATAGAGTTTAGCGTAAAAATATTAATTTATTTTAAAAACTATGCGATTATATTTGAGAGAATGTTTTAGTATTATTATTTAGTTTAAGAATACATTTAAAAAAGTAACAAATTAAATTGTTTTCAAGAATAATTTCCAATCTATAAAGTTTTCAGAGTTAAAAAAATTTTTTTAGATGTTTTCAGTTGAGCAAAATATCAAATTTAAGTTATAATATATTTACCCTCAACATTTCATCGAACAAATAACGCTTTTGAAGGGCCTAAAAACTATTATAGTTTTTAAAGATTGATTGGTTAATATTGGGCTTACTTCTTTTTATGACCTTTAAATAAATTATGACATATTAATTCCTAATTTTTGTGATTTTATATAAAGATGATCGATATTTAAGCCCTTGTCTTACAATATCAAAAGGTAAAATTATTTTCATTTCTTATTTTATTGATTTTTTTTCACAACAAATTGTAATCTTTGTAAGGACAAAAGTGACATGATAAATTAAATGTGAAATGATAACATTTTATTTAGCTTTAAATTAGTGTGAAAATGTATTCATTCAACCCTTCGAGCAGCAATATGTATGAAAGGTTAAAGTATTTATGATTATAAATTAGGAATTAGATAAAACCTTCAAAATTAATATATACTCATTAAAATTATTTTGAAGCTGTTAAATATTTTATAAATTTTCTAGCTTGAGTATATGTTCTTTGCATAGGTGAATATTCAAAACAAAATTCACCAAAAACCTTATAAGAATATTATAGCACGCATTTTTAAAAGAAGCAACCAGCTGAATAAATATAATGATCTCTTAACAATAATATGAAGAACAATACTTTTTTCAAAAACATGAAGACCGTGATGTGTGTTGAAATTTGCACCAAGGTTATGCATAGTGAATCGGGAACCTTAGTGAAGGCGGAGCAGAAAAACTGATAAGAATAAATACGATAAATATTGTTAAATGAAAACTTTGAAGAAACTAACGTTTGATATTCATTCCAATTCTTTTCCTAATGTTCCTTCCATAAACGGTGAGCGGTGAATAGCTCAGGTTGGTATATTTCTGGATGAAACGATTAAAAATTTTAGCAAATACGAACCGACGCTTTTTAGTGTTATTTTTTGGAAAATCAGCTAATTAATTATAGCATTCGAAATAAAATCAACCTTCCTAAAAATACTTGCATTACTTGGACGGTGCAAAAATCTAAATTTTGCAACGAGTCGTTCATGAGCTAGACCGCAAAGAATACAAGAAAAAAAAGTGCTTCAGCATGAGTAATAAAAAATTTGTAACAAAAATTAACACATGAAATAGAATTGTAAAAAGTACAAAGATAACCATGATTTCAAGAAAAGAAAAATTAAAATAAATAAGCGATGAAATATCGAGAAATGGACAATAGTTAACTTTTCCAATGTTAAAATTAAAGGAAAATATTAATTATTAAATTAAATATATTTAAGCTAAATCTAATTAAAATTGTAGCAAACGATAAAAAAAAATTGAAAAGTGATCCGATACGCTCAAAGTGATTTGTTATGACAAAAGTGATCTAACTAAATCAATAGCTCCTTAGGTGAATAGAAAGAAAATATTTAATTAATTCGATTTCAGAAAAAAAATGCAAAAAGGATGAAAAATTAGTTGGAAAATTTAGCCCAATAGCAGAGAAAGAGAGAGAGAGAGCCAATGGATATTTTAATACACTATACCTCATAATTCTTGCTACGTGGGAGAAAAGGAAGAAAGTAATAACTGTGCATTATTAATCTTAAAAAAATATTTCTACGGCATTTAATTTTGAATTGTAGGTATAATTAGAGATATTTTGAATTGAATGAGAAACATTATCGATGGGCTGTTGTGAAAACCTGGAAAAATTTGTTGAATATATTGTTTAATAGTAGGAAAGAAGAAAAGGAATTTAATTGTTCTCCGGATGTTTTTATTAAATGATTCACTTGAAACTTAATCATAACTGAAATCTAAAAAATACATATGTATAAAAATAACAATCTCCCAAAATTGCGCTCTGCTATAAGGAATGAACAAATGAATAAAAATAACGATCTCCAAAAATCTGCATGAATATACATACACACACACACACACACACACACACATATATATATATATATATATATATATATATATATATATATATATATATTCAGAATCAACAAAAGATAGTGACATCTGGTGACGGAAGATATGCCAGATTTATTAATGGAAAAGATCATTTCTATTATATCGGTAAATGAGAGATTAAATGCTAAAAAACATAAAGTGGTTTTCGAAAAACTTGCTTCATAGAGCACATTATCATCCATCATATAATCGTTCTTAATTTTGTGCCTCTGTGCCCTTCCATTTTTGTGCTGCATCATTCAAACACATACACATATAAACACTTCCTTTCATTAATATGTATTGATTTGGCCCGGAACAAAAACTAATGATGCTCCATTAATTTTCCTTCGAAATAAAATAATTAAAATTGTGTTAAGAGAGAAACTCATTAAATTACAAGATGTGATAAAAAATTGTTGCATTGGCTTGAAAATACAGAAAAATGGTAAAAAAAAATTTCAAAAAATTTCGCCAAAAATAATTTAGAATTTTTTTTTATGGAAATATGCTTATTTCCATATTCACATATACGCAAAGCAAGATTCCAAGGTGTGATCAATGGTGTGGATTTGTATGATTAACAAACAAACATTTACGCTTATATGTAAGAAATTAAAGATCAATTAGTTTTAAACAAATATTATCTACAATTAATCTATTTTAAATAACACAAACTTTCATGTGATTGCAAATTCCCTTCCTTTCTTAAAATACATTATTTGTAATTATTTTAGCTTAGATTGAAGTATTTTTTTAAAATAAAAACAACAAAATTCAGCTGAATAATCATACACTTTAAAGTAAAATAATTCTGTAAATAGAATGAGAAAAACCGTTTACAATAGCAATAGAATAAATAACATACGAGTGTGTAACAATAAACTCTATCTAACCATTTAATGATTCTTGCTCGTTTAGGTTGTCTGAAAAAGTTAAGCGAATCGGTTGGACATCGGTAAAAAGGTTCGTTAAGAAAGAGCCTAAAGCAAGCTCCATCAAATTAGCTGCAGTATTATCCGAAAGCAACTAAACATACTTAAGATACTTCAGCTATTGGATGAATAAGAACTAGTCAAGGCAGTTTTCTTTTAATGAAGTCAATAATAGATCATACTAATTTAATAATTCGCTAAGCTTTGAAATAAGTCCCATCACTTAACTTAATCAACTCAATAAGACGTCTTGTATTTGTACTTTTTCGATTTATTGAGTTTTCTTCTGAAGGCTTAATGTTATATTTTTTTAAGAATACGTCTAGAAATATACATGTAGAAAAACTCATGGCTTTTCATTTGTAATTTTAAATATTTAAATAAATTTTCTTTAAACATACTCGAAAATTTAAATACAAAAGAAATCAATTTGAAAATCCGTTAACACATAAGTATCTAATAATTACACGTAATTGAATGATACATTGAATTTTTACTTTGTATTAACCAGAATGCGTAATTGGTAGCAATTCACATTTTCAAATGCGTCGTTAATTTATTTGTTCTGTATCACACAGGCAGATGATATTTTCTACTTCTTTTTTTCGTTGTATTAGATGAAAACTGATTGTTATATAATTGTTTTCCCTTTTTAAATGTATATTTCGATTTCATCACATTAGGCTTCCTAAATTAATTTCATGGTCTTAAAAGAGCATTTTTATTTCACTTATTTAATTATAAGAGGAAAAACACTTATAGTTGATCTAGTGTTTTTTTTTTTTTTTTTATCTTTACTAGGAAATATTTTTTATTGCGATTATCTATAGAAAAATAAGAAAATGAATATTTTTCAAATGTAATGATTATGTCCAAATCGATTTATGACGACAGTATAATGTACCCATAGAATGAGCTCATAAAAATGTTAATATTGCCAAAAAAAAAAAGGAAGGAAAAAAAAAATCTTTTAGAATCTTGAGCACAAATTTTATTATAATAATCCATTTTTCTCATTTCAACCGGATTATTTTTAATAAATCTGAAAGCTGATGTTTTTTATAAGGCATATCTGTTGTTTGTAAATAAAGTATTTGCTATAAAAAATTTTGAAAATAAATTAACTGCATTGATATAAAATGCAGAAATATTTTCATTTAAATAAATCTACATTAAAACGCATCGTTATATGCACCTGATGTAAGCACTATATTAACAAAAGACTGTATTAATTACTCTAGTTGAAAAATTCGAGTTTATTAAGGATTATTAAAAGGAAAATAATCATAAAGCTTAGAAGAATATATATGGATTCATATGTCTATAAGGAAACATAATAAACTGACTTCATATAAGTATCTATATGCAATATATAAAAAAAACCTACTGAAATAAAAATAACTTGTCTCGAATTTGCATGGTAATAACATCAGCTACAATTAGTTTCTACCGAATTATTGAGTGTACCATTTACCAGATATTTAATACATTAAAAATAACAATGCATAAAATAACAAATAATGTATTTCATTAAAATAATATATGAACAGTATACAGTATACTAAATTATTATTGAATGATAATTTGCTTGAAAGTTAGAGGCTTATATGAAATTTTTGAATGATTGGTGAACACAATATGTCTTAAAATTTGTTATACAATTAATTAAATCTATTCTAAGAATTGACTACTTTTAAATGAACCACACTATTAAAACAAACGAACACTCACATTCCAATTGCTTTGATCTAAGTGATTCCTAGGAAAAATTTTCTAATGCATATATGCAAAGAGATAACATCTAAAAATATTCAAGCAATAATTACATTATATTCGAGTTCTTTGTGACGAAATATCTCATTAACAAACAGAGAAATCTACGTTACATTTCTCACTTTAATAAGGCATTCTCTTTTGCAAAGTACCAATATATTTGCATCATTTCCATGCAACAGTCTAGAAACGAACTTATTCTGGTATTCGAAACACCCAAGGCGTTATTTTTTATTGATATCACATCATCTCGCCCCCATATCACCAGACCATGATGTTCTCTCTCTCTCTCGTTCTCTCGTAAAATCATAATCTTATGGATTTTCCGTGCTTCCCTGCAAATTATATTCAGAAAGATATGCGCGTTCGGGACTTCCAAGCACAGCAAAAACAAGCTAAGAAAGAGAGAAACAGAATGGCGGTGGAAAGGGTCCCCAAATAGTTCGTCCTTGGAGTGCTTTATAGGCTTAGCGATATTCCTGCGAAACACACTTATACGTGATGGAAGGTGCGAATTTATTTTTATTTCTTTATTTTGATTCTTGGAATGGTGAGATGCAAGGTTTTGGCTAAGAGCTCTTAGAGATGTGTGAATATTTTTTGCGGGAAGGAAAAGGAAGTAGACGATGGGATTTTAGCCATGAATTGTCGGGCCTTTTAGTGGAAAATGGCTTATTTTACGCATGTCTTAGAAGCTTAGAATACTGGCGACTTGTGTGTTTACAAAGGAAATATGGGGAGTGTAGGATATATCTATTTTTGAATGTAATGACGTATAGATATGCGCACATTTTAGAATGTCGACAAGTATTTTTAAAAAAGTAGTATTTTACTTAGACCTTCTAAAATATTCAAAATCACTTTTTAAAAAATATGTAAATAATTGATTATCATCATAAAGCTAGAAATTAATTGACATTTTATACAACGCTTTTAACATCATCTGAAGAATATATCATGTTTCATGTATGTTAAGCTAAAATAAATAATACTTTTGAAGAATGTTGCTTCAAAATGAATAAATTTTTATTTTGGGTATCAATTCCATTTTAAACCTAATTATTCAAAGATGAAAACAGTTACTGAAGATTTGATAATGAATTCAAAAAAGATCTCATTAGTTCTATAAACCAATAACATCTGAAATAGGTATAATTATATATGTTATTTTTAAAATGATTCTTATCACATATAAATATAAAGGAAAAATATATAAAAATTCTCAAATTCATAACATTATATTTGCTTTTTATCTTAAAAAAATATCGTGAGCAAACAGAAATATATATGTTGCTCTTTTTTGTCATGACATGTCATTTTACAAAGTCTTAAATATACATCATTTGCTTACAACAATACCACAATCAAACTTGATTTCGTAGCCTATGCACGAAGGGCGTTATTTTTTACTCATATCAAACCATCTCATATCCCGTATCATCAGTCCATGGAACTCTCTTTTCTAAAATCATTCTCGTAATCATTCTCATAAAATCATTCTTTATGGATTTCTCGTGCATCTTTGCAAATTATACTCTCAAAGCTATGAGCGTTTGGAACTTTCAAACAAGCAAAGGAAGAGATGGAATGGCGTTAGAAGAAGTCCCCTAATAGTTCGTCCTTCGAGTACTTTATAGACTTAGTGATATTTCGGCGAAACGCATTTATATGTGTGATGGAAGGTGTGAATTTATTTTATTTTCTTTATTTTGATTCTGAAAATGGCAAAATGCAAGGCTTTGGCTAAGAGCTCTTTGAGATGCATGAATATTTTTTGCGGTATAGGAATGGATATAGGAGAAGGGATCTTAAACAAGGTTTTGCGGTTTTTTTGGCGTAAAAAACTTACTTTATGTGTGTCTTGGAAGCTTAGAATACAAATATCTAGAATGTTTACAAAGAAGTCTTTTCGGGAAAGGGATTTTTGACTCCATTTTTTTTTTATTTTTTTAAAAAAAGATTTAATGATTTAGAAGCACTCGCATTGGAGAAAGCCAATATGCATTTTTAAAAACATGATTTTCCTTTTATTTCTTCTTTACTTCTTTCTTTCGTCCTCTCTTTTACAAGGGATGGATTACTATAAATTAATTAATTTTTTTTAAAATTATATACATGTTCACTTTACTCTAGAAGTATATTATTGCTTTTTAATGCTATGAATATTTCAAAGTGCTCGATGACTATCTTAAATATCAGGTAACTTATAAAAAAAATTACAGCGAATTATTTTTAAAATTTTGATTTTTTTTTTTAAAAAGTAAATAATAATTTATTACATTTTAAGATTTATTGCATGCTTCTTTTAACTTATATATATACGTTATTGAAAATACTTGTAATAAAAAGAACATCAGGTTTTTAAATTTAATTTATAAAGTTTCATTTTCTTAAAAAAAATTGTATGTTTAATAGGGCTGGATATAAATGACATAGAATGTTCCAATAATTAAAAATACTAAATGATTTGAAATAAACTGAATCTTAATATATTTTTAAAAAAATTCTTTCAATACATATTTATAAATTAAATTATAGTGCTGCAAATAATTTTACACACGCGCGCGAGCAAACGTTACATTATTAATTATTCTATATCAATACAATATTCCAGAATGTTCAAGCAAATATTCTTAATGATATGAAGAAAAACTGCTTTTGAATATGATACAAATGATTTAAAAAATTGAAAAAAAGTGAAAAAAATGATTGAAATATCCTGAAATGCTCATAATATTATTTTATCATTTAAACAAATTAAGTAATAAGTTTAAAAATATCAAGTAAATAAATAGAAATAAATAATGGGGCTGAAAATTAAAAAAAAAAATGGATGTTCATCTATTTAACAGCTGTACTTCTAAATCCAGATCGTAATCAGTATGTTATAATAAAAAGGAGGAAAAAGGGAAAAATATGTAACCGTCAATTCTATAGATTCTATGATGTCTATTTCATACGTCCTTAATATTTCCTTCAACTGCAAAACATTAATTCAACATAAACGCAAGGTCTCATATAAAACGAAAATGCCGAAACAAAATATCTTTACATACATTTCAATGTAAGAACAACTACTTTAATACTTCCTTTATTGATGAATACCATATATTATTAAGGTAAGTTTTATTCTTAAACATATTTTACCAAAGACTTTAAGGCTAAATTTAATTTCAAGAAATTAGTTCCAACTGCCGTTAGAATATACACTTAATTAGTGATTTACTGCTAAAAATCAATTTTTCAATAACCAATATATGCAAAATTGTTGCAAGGATTCGTGTGTGGTCGAGTAATTGAAATTTTATGCAGGAATGCATTTATTTTAACATGGGCGAAAAACGGATCAATATTCACAAGCATCAAGTGAGTTCGAAACATTCTAAGGTAATATGCCTGAAACGTTATTTTCACTTCTGACGTAAGTGAAAAGTTAATTGTAACTAATTAAGGACAAAGAGGTAAAGTATCAAAAAAGTTTTGGAAATAATTTCAATAACAAGAATTTTTTTAGATAAAAGATTTCTTTTAATCGCTAAAATGCTTATTAAGGGAAGGCAAGTTGAGAAGGTAATTAACCTATGCAACAGAATACTGGCTCAATATTGATCTTTCAAGTTACAGAATCAAAGAAAAACCATATTTAGCATGTCATTTCTTTCAGTGTTCCATGAGGTACTTCTAGATAAATAAACACAAATGTACAAAACTACGACATTTTGACAGCTCTGAACCAATTGGAAGGAAGAAAAAAAATATGTTTTGTTCGGAAAAAGTATTAATTATCCAACTATTTAGAATTTTGACAATTACGAGATTCGAAAATTAGAGCATCATAAAAAGAATTTGTGAATTTCAAGAGCAGGCATTTGCAAAGCACTCAGTCGAGTAGCACAGTAAGAAAAAAAATAGCGAACACAAAAAATTATGCTAACTCATGACAAAATGAATTATTTATTTTCTTACTTTTCCCATGAACAGTCATTAACGTATTACATAAACACAATTGGCTTTGCAGATTATTTTTTCCAAGTATGTAAATCCTAAATAAAATAACTGAATAAATTTATGAAAAATATACAATTATATAAATAATATGACTTGCCCCCTTGTTACAATTCAAATTTTAATTATTAATTTCATACACAAACAACATGAATTTTTAATAGCTTCTAAATGCTTTGCTCCAATGTGTAAGTTTGTATGAAAAAGTAGCAAAGCCACCTCTTAATATGTATAGTTTTCTAAACTAGATTTAGTTAAAAAAAAAAAACTAATACAGCTACGTTATTTCTTAAAGATTTCAAAAAATAAAAAGCTATTTTGAAAAACTGACTAAACTCGCGCATCTTTTGGAAAACGCTTGGTAAAATAGTCACATCTTCTAGAAAACACAGAAATATTGTGATAAACAGGAAATGAGTTTGAAAAATTATTACCAAAGCTCAATTTCTTATAAATAATTTTTGGCGGTATATGTGTACCGCTCTTTCCTTACATCAGTGAAACACCATAAAAACGTTTTAATTTAAATGATCAATGGTAAAGAGGTTATTTATAAAGGACAGACCAGCAGATTTTCAAATTTAGATGCACAATTAGAACTAATGACATACAAGTGTAAATACAATTTTTTAGCGCTTATAATGAAAATACTATTCCGTTATTCTTCTAGAAAAGTATATATACCTATTGTTACCCAACTGTAGGTTGTTATCTTTGTATGGTCAAACTTCTCACTTCTTTCTAGAGTGAAAATTTTTATAGCTCGTCTAGTTGGATCATTTATAATCGTAACAGTTACCGTTAAAATTATATCTTGAGATATAGTGTCGAACTGCTGAACTGAGCTTGCGTGTACAGACTCGTTCTAGAATCAACGATTAGACGATGGATAGCCGCTCATACATCAAATTTCACATATGGGCTGACACGAATTCGGAACATCGTCTCAATTGGTTTCCCGTTATAAAGCAGGAATAAAAAAAAGTAGAAGAAAATTATATAGTCCAAAAAATTGGACCATATATTAATTGTTCCTCAAATATGACAAGCACAGACAAGGAGATTACCTTCAATGGTGAATCTTCTGGGTGCCTTCTTCAGCAAAGCCAAAATACAATTTTATTATAATTTGAACACCGATCTACGTGGTTAAAGAAACATGTAGACGAAATTACAGATCTACATTGAACAGCAAGTTCCGCGTTTTATGTTACCGAGTCATTGTGGTCTATTATAAAGAAGAAAAAAGTCTGTACCTGTTACACACTTGCAACCTTTCCACTGGAGTTTCCCAAACATATTAATTAGCTATGGCTTATTATCATAATAAAAATCTGTAATTCTTATAGCAAGCAGACCGGTTTCACATGCTGAGATGAGGGCTCTATATTTTATTTAAAAAATATTTTGCTCTTTTAAAAGTATTTTTCTATTTATATGATATTATGCATATAGAAGTAAGGCAATGAGTTTTAAAATGATGATGTTATTGAATACTACAGATTACCCAAATTGATGTGGTATGCATAAAAAAGTAAAAATATAATTTTGACATTAAAAGAAGGGGTGTTTATGTATGCTGGAAACACGACGGGTTACTGTACTCCCGGAAATCTAGTTGCCCATACTTGTCCAAGCATGCATTTTCAATTATTTATCTTAAGTTGTGGTGTAGATATATCGTGTGATTCACGAGGTTAATTTCATTCCTGGGTTTCTCTTTTTCAATTATTACATCACAGTTATATGTTTTCATCATGGAAGATATTTCGCAGTACAAGCTACATCTTTTGTCCTAGTCCCGTAACTAATACAGAAGTCTCATTTATCTTTTTAAGGTAAATACATTTTTTTCTATATATAAATTTATCAGTTCATATTTTTTGTTCAAATATAACAATTTTTTCATATTTTACCTATATATTCACAGTGTATACTGTTAAATGTTCCGGAAAAAGTTCAATTTTTCAGCAGATACGAATTTATTTATCGAATTTTAAATACTTTTAAAGAGGAAAGCTGGTTTTCAACTCCTTCGGACACACAATGTTTTGTGCATATACACTCATGGACAAAAAAATTAGCACACCAAGAAATAATTGCGGGATCGTAACGAAACTTGGCATGAAGGTACATGTTGGTGAGATATACAAATGAATAGAAATGCAGCGGGATTGCGCATTACGTATAGCCGGTAGAGAGCGTTAAACATAATTCTCCGGGGAGTATAAAACAGGTAACCAAAGCTTGTTTCAGTGTGCTGAATCACTTACAAAGGAAGAGCTGAGATAGACATGCCATAACGCCGTTTTCAAATACAATATGAGCAGCTGCCGCAGTTTGAGAAGGAGAGAATCATCGGCATGTTGGAAGCTGGGTGATCAGCTTGGCGAGTAGCTCGTCAATTAGGCCACTCTGATTGTGTTGTGAGGAGATGTTGGGACCAATGGATCCGAGAGATATCATTTATCGGAAGACCAGACTCGAATGCCCTCGACCGACCAGTCGTCGAGAAGACCACCGCATCGTAAGAAATGCACGCGTACAGCCAACTGTTTCATCGGCCGCCATCCAGGCACAGGTAGCACCTTCATTAGGGCCCCCTGTGTCTTCTCGAACCATACGAAGGCACATGGCTGAAGGACATTTGGGGTTGCAGCACCCATTATGTGACCTACCTTTGACGCCCACCCATCGACGCCTCCGTTTGGAGTGGTGCCGCGCACAAGGAAACTGAACTGAAGCGGAATGGAGCCAGGTCGTCTTTAGTGACGAATCCAGATTCAATCACAGCAGTGATGACAATCGTGTTCGTGTGTGGAGACCCCGTGGTGAACGCCTCAATTCTGCCTTTGCTTTACTGCGACACACCGCTCCCACAGCTGATGTGATGGTATGGGATGCCATTGCCTATAATATACGGTCACCCTTAGTATTGATCCGTTGCACCATGACAGCTCAGAGGTATGTCCATGACATCCTGTAACCATATGTGTAGCCACTCATGCAACGACTCCATTAACTATTTTTCAACAAGACAATGCTCTGCCTCACACGGCTAGGGTGTCACAAGACTGTCTCCGCACTGTTATTACCTTTTCTTTGGCCTGACCGTTCCCCAGATTTGTCTCCAATCGAGCCTATCTGGGGTCATTTGGGACGGCGAGTTGGGCATCCCACGAGTTTGAACGAACTAGAGGCAAGATTTTAACAAATATGGAACGAAATGTCTCAAGACATCATACAGAATTTATATGCCTCAATGCCGGATTGTATCGCATCGTGCATTCGCGCTACTGGGGGTTCAACAGGAAATTAAATCCTCCGTTCTTTTGATTTTTCTCTGAAATAAATTATCTTTTTTCTTTAATTTTCTAATCATTTACTTATATCAAATTGGTCATTACGTATGTAAAATTTTGTTTCATTTTGATAAATCCTTCTTGGTGCGCTAATTTTTTGTCCATGAGTGTATATATATATATATATATATACACACACAGAACCTGGTTGATATTGATTGCTCTCTTGAAACCATTCCAAATATGATATCTCATTTTCCGAGGAATCCATCTCAACGGATATTTGCTGATATAAACAAACTATGGACCTTCATAATATATTGAAGCAAGCAATGCAGAGGAAAATTCAACATTCAATTGCAGAATTAGTTATACATCAGTTTCCTTGAATGTTGCTAAATGAATGGTCATTGATAATGTTCGTGAATCCCGAGCACATAGTAAACCACTAGAAACACAGTTGAAATGAAATACAAGACTTTAAGTGAACCAAAATTTGTCGGACGTTATCATTAAATCGAGAAAGCAGTTACCATCAAGGCAGAAGAATAATACTGAAAATTAAAATTTGTAGTATTAATCTATGATCATTTTTGTCGTAAAATTTCTATTTCCATTTATTCATCTGCTGTTGTGTAATATACTTATTTGAGTTTAATACGTGTCATTAAAATATGCTTTTACATTGCATAAATACACATTAAACCATTATATCATCAATTGGTCTCAATTATTAATGATCATATCGTAATGCGAAAGCACCTTAAAATATATCATCATGTTTTTAGCTTTTCGTATATATGTGTTAATAGGTACCAAATTAGCTATTAAGGCATATTAATTAATAATATATATTATTAAATAATTTTTTTTTTTCAAATAAAAGTAAATATTTATTCTTTAAATTTTTCTTTAAAATTTCAACTTTTTTTTATAGCTTATATGTGTAACGATAAAAGTGATTAATCTGGTGATTATGTATAACTACCGGGGCTGATTATTCATAATCACTACTAAACTTGGTAAATATGATAAACTATAGAATATTTATCATATTCATCGAGAAGCTTATAAAATGTCCAACTCGCAATGGGGAAATATAATAAATTCAGATTATTTTGTAGATTAACGATTTCTTAATTCTTACAATTAATGATATCTTAATATTTTGAAGTTCTTTTAACATTCTGTTTCTACCACCGTGGGCAATTGATAAATGTATTTCATTAATTATATTAGAAAGTTCTTCAAAGTACACATAAAATCTTTCATAAGAGCTATCTTTACTTATGGGAAAGATAAGCTTTTCAACATTGTCTACTTTCATTACTTATATTATCATTTTAATCTTTGATAATCTTACGGGTTTTCTCATTACTTTTGTTTTTACTATTATTCACTTTTATTAAAAGTTTTTATATCTTTCTTTCGTCAGAAAACCACTGGTCGCTTTTTTAGTGTCCGAAGCATTTAATAACTTGGAATTAAAAGGCTCGTGCATATTGTTCCTTATTTAATATTTTATTTTAAAAAAAATAATTAAAAGTCTATTCAGCACAATAGTAGAAATACTTCTGAAATCACGTGCATCTGACATCATAAATTTTGGAAATTGTATGGACTTTTATTACGTTCCGCATTATGAGTTGGAGATTTTATGAACTAACCGGTAAATTTGATAAATATTCAATAATTCATCACATTTACCAAGTTTATTGGTGATTATAAATAATCACCGGTAATTATACATAATCACTAGTTTATTGCATTTATGGTAACATACATTTATGTTCAAAAAATTATTCAATCTATATCAATCAATTAAGCGATGTAAATTAATATTTATCAAAAAGAAATCCTTATTGTGTGGACATTTTACTTCATATTAGACATGAGAATCTTTTTTTTTAAATTCTATAAATGGTATTAAATTTATGTAATGAAATTAAGAATCTTTTATTAAGTCTTATGATTATTTAAACAGTTGCGTGTTATGTTACATCTTATTTATTTCATTTTTAAGAAATAATAAATTAAATTTAATATAAAAAAGTTTGAAAGTTACTGAAACAACTATAAATTCTATAAGTTGAGATTTTGGAAAGTTGCATTAGACGTCCAAAGCAAATTAAATTAAACAAAAAAGTTCTGAAAATGTCACTTAAAATTAACTATATCTCATTGAAAATGAACATACTTTCATAGATCAATATAATATTCTCAAAACACTTTTTAAAAAGACTGCTTTAAGGATTAAAAAAAAAAAAATCTTGATCTAAAATTTATGGTCTGATGTTCTAAAATGCTAGAAACAAAATTTGATGACAGAGTTGATAAACAGAAAATTTATTCATATAGTGTCAAGTGAAAAATCATATACTGTAAATATTTAGGTACAATATAGATTCATAGCAGTATTAATTATTATTAATAAATGTGAAAAAAGTATGAAAAACTATAAGTGTGACTCTAGTTTTTACTATAATCACTCTTACAATATGCATGTATGTAAATGTACGAGCAAAAAAGTACTTAACTTTTAAGTTCAAAATTTACTTTTATATAAAATTTAAGTAAATAACTTCTCAGTGGTTTTACTGAGCATTCCCTGTAGAGCTCACTTAATTTATTATGTTCATCCTAAGCTAATATAAAGACTTTTTATCACAAAAATGATTCATTACTATAACACATTGCTCCTTTATACAGTTATGCACAAGAAATAATTAAAAATTAACTTTAATGAAACGTATTTTATTTAAATACTTTAAAATTAAAGAAAAAGCTTAGTTATTTGATTCGGCGGTGGTGAGGGGTAAGGATGCCACACCCTTAAGACAAGTGGACTTTTCAGTACCTTAAGAAAATTCCTAGAGCTCAATCGATAAGACCTGTTATAAAATAACTTAAATCTATACGTCGAGAAATCAGAATGGCAAAATGTAATCTTGAAATGCAAACCCGACTGCGGAATCTTAACAGTTAGCACATTAATGGGTCTCTTCAATCTTCCACTTAATCCTTCGCCATTAACGGACGTCTTTCTGACTATCCATCAAGAAGGAACACAAAGCTTTTAGTAAAACACACATCAGAAGTATAATAGTCAGATAAAAACCAGTTAAAAAGTTCCGTGCATTAAGTTGCTAATTATCCAGTCCTAGTTTTAAGCGAAGACCCACACTTCAAACATTAGTCAATATTGACAGCGCGATTTAGTCCTTTCCTTCGCAGGGTGTAGTCATTTAATATGCTTAAAAGATTAAGTCATCCAAGGTAGTATTTTAATCCTTTTTACATAAACTGGCTTCGCAAGAGAATTATTTGCGTTGTTATCACAGCGACTCTTTATTCAAGCAATTTGCATTAAAATTTATATAAGCTAGAGAAATCTTAAATTCTTTCTGGGTTAAATGGGATCAATAATTATTAAAAGAGGAGCTAATTGATGCCATGTATTAGATTGAAGAACTTTTATTGGATTTGTAGAAAATTTATTTTAATACTCTTTAACATCTCCAAATGGAAAAAAAAAATGTGCTTTTTGAAACATTTGTGTCATGTCATAAGTAGTTCAAGATTAAAGCAAGTTAATACAAATCCGCATTATTCAAGATGGTAACATAGTTATTTGATGATCAAAATGCATGACATACTTTATAACAGTACAATTAGTTCTTTATTAAAGCCTTATTAGAAGCTTAGAAACTAACCCACGATTAATTTTTCTATATTCAAAGTTCTTAACAAAATAGTTAAGGAACTTGTTTATTTCATTTTAAAAATATAATTGCTGTCGTTTACAATGGTAAAAAGTCAAATAAATGTATAATAAATAAATAAATAAGCGATTTTAACAATTTTTTTTTTTTAAAAAAGTAAAAACACTTTTCTTAATTTTAAGCGATGCCGAATTTGTGCTTAGAATTTAGTACTAATATATTTGAAACCTAATTCATCGCCAAACAAATATTTCTACATCTAAATGTTTTATAATTGAACCAATAACTATTTAGTGCGGGAGAAGCTCCAAAATAAAAAAAAAATAAGATTCTTTTCTGTCGCATATTCAGAAACAAAGGTTGCCCCTCCCATGAATTGATAGTGGATGTCCGGCCTACAGATTTTTTTCTCCAATCAACATTGCAATAGGTTGTACAACAAAATGAAAGCAACAAATGAAGTGGCATGTCCCTTTTAAGACATGGTAAGCCAGTAGCTCCGCCTTCCATTCAAAGTAAACCTTGAAGTACTAACTTTTGACATCCTGTTGTAAAGGTCATGTCAGTTCCAATGATATGAGAAGCGACAAACCACGCCCTACGTGTGTAACGCTGAAGAATGCCTTGAGGTGTTCTTAATCATTCTTGCTTATAGTGTAGCTTAGCACAACTTATAACTAAAAGAATTAAAAGTGGCGGTATTCGCCCTTAGGATAATTGTAAAATGTTGTTATTACTTTATTACTTTCTTTCCCTAGAATAATTATTTTTGTTAGCCCATTTCAAAAGAATTATATTTAAGTTTTATAGATCATTGAAAGCCAAATATAATTAATGCAACCAAAAAAAGTATTCATCAAGAGAATAAAGGCTGCTACTAAATAAATTTTTGAAGCAAACGAAAAAAAAAAAAAAAAAAACATGATTGAATAAAATGATGAAAATGTAATCAAATTTTTTTAGCAATTTCTTTAAAAAAAAAAAGGTTTGAAGCATGCATTTATATTCATTGTTGGATATTTTGTAAAACAAATGCTTATATAATTCTTATCTTAAGTAAATATTATTTATTGAGAAAGTATTGAATTATAATTTTTATTTTTATTTCACAAATTTTTAGCAGCAATAAAACATTTAAAGCGAAAAAATATCTTGCTAAATCCTTATTCAATCAAGAATACAGCTAAAAAAATTTGCTTCTAAAGAATTGAAATATTATTTTATGTATATATAAAATGTTAGATATAGATATAGAAAATGTACCGATTTTAAACTAAGTTTTCACAAAAGAATTGCATTTTATTGCAGTTTCAACCATTATGAGGATGCACAAATGCCTTAAAAAATCCTTATATGGTTAAAATGTTCACTAACATAAGTATTTTCGACTATAGATGGATTAAACTTGCAGTTAAGAATTAGAAATTTTTAAAAGGGCTAATTATTTTATATAAGTCATAATTTCAGCGTAAAAATTTGCATAAAATTTTAATTACTTCGGTAAACTTATTATTACACAACTTGTTTGATTCTTGAAGCATATGTAGGTCTGAATCTCTGAGACTACATATAATTTTAGATTATACATTCCTAAAAATATTAGTAATAATAAGCATTTTCTTAAATCAGCTGATAAAGGACTTCTTTAGAAAAACATTTATTAAGACTGTTTTGAATTTTATGATAGTTTCGTGAAAACTTAATGTATTAATTCATAAATGTTAGATTTTTTTTTTTTTTTTTTTTTTTTGTAAAAAGAAATTGAAATAAAATTTGTTGTTATATATATTTTTATTTCGATACAATTGATTTTGTACTTCCCTCTTATCATTTTAAAACTCTCTCTACATATACATACATAACTACATACACATATATATTTTTATCTCCAACGTTTAACTTCGCCTGTAGTGGGAATTTTATAAGGGGCAAGTATAAGATGTCACCCACACTATACCCTCAGATCAATGTCATACGCAGTGTCAGTCAGAGCAAGAGTTGAGAACAGTTTAATAAATAGAAATAATCAAAGTAGATGTGCATTATGGGATATTAACCTATTAGGTCTGTGAACGAAGTAAAAAAGTATGTATTATGAGGTTTAAGAAGCTTTAGACATAGGAAACGCACTGAAAAGTGTGTTTTGAGGGATATTCAAACCTGGATAACGTAGAGGACTGAAAAGAACAACAACAACAAAAAAAAAAAAAAAAAAAAAGCAGGTGAATAATGATCGTTTCCACGTATGCAATTTGAAGTGATTTGTTACAGAAATGATATGTTTTGAATAATTTTGAAGTGAATTAAGATAATGTTAAAATGTCATTGCTCTGAAAAGGATGTTAAAGTGATGTGGCGTATAAATTTGGAGGAATTGTCTTTCCCTACACAACAATTCCCAAAATGTAAACAGTTGTAAATAAATATTACGAAGATTTCGAGAAAGGATATATCGAGAGGATAATTGAAGACACGATTGAAAGAGAACAAAAAAAAAAAAAAAAAAGAAAGAAAGAAAGGGACAAGGGAAGAAGTCCTATACTGAAAAAAACTAAGATGAAAGCGTAGAGGAGAGCCGGAATGTTTTTTTTTTTTTTTTTTTAATATTTTTGGTCATGTAGCAACAGATTGCCAATTTTTGTACGCATTATGTGGAGAGTACGGTCACTTCAAAGAATGTTTCACAGGAAATAAAAGGGAGTGCATAGTGATTAATTTTAATGTTTGTGAGCAACAGTCACCCGCATTTAATAGGTAATGGAAAACTACATCTATTAATGACCATAGGGTCACTGCTCTACTGAATACAGGATCTTCACGATGTCTTCTTAAAAATAAGCAGAACACAGCTTAGGACTGACCATTTTACCTTGTAAAAAAGACATCTATTCTTTGGATAATCAGTTAAACCCGGGCACTCAAAGCTTAGGTGTGATAATAGTAGATCTTCATATGGAAGGGGTATTAAAATTATAGAATTTATTTTTATTTTTCTAAGTGAACCATTTTAAGATTTTGAAATCAACAAGAGTTAAGTATTTTCTTTACGTATTGATAATCAGTAATTTCTGGGTTGTAAATTCATTTTGATACATTTATTTGCATACGGTAATTGATGATATGAAAGATATGAATTTCAAGTTTGAGGTAATATATGGGCTTTGAATTAGATATTTTGAAATATAAATTTTAAATTGATATTTTGATATTTGACACTTGATACTTTGAATGATTTAAGGGATTTCAATGTTAATATTGGATGTTTTCTTTATTCGTGTTTGCTAATTGATGGATTAAAGTGCATAAAATTAATGTTTTAATGTGTATTTATACTTTGAAGTCCATTAACTAAGATTTTTATCTGCAATTTAGTAACCTCCATTTATAATGTTATCGGTCAAGTTACTATCTAGATAATATATGCTTTATTTTGTTGAGTGTAATGATTTTGCATTAACAGTAAATTTGCATAATCGGGAAAATTGTTTATGACTGGAAGTGGTCGATTGTTATCTCCAGTGTTTGACACCTGAATATAGAGGACGTATTGTAAGAGGCAAGTGTAAATTATCATCTACACAAACGCTCAGATTTGTGTCAATCTGAAAGAGATCGAGTTGACACATGTGAGTCAAAATCGCACAGTAATGCGATCAGGATAGTTTTTAAGAATCGTTGTTGTCAAACAACCAGGTCGGATCTTTGTCTAAGGAATATAAACAACAGTCAATTTAAAAATATCGAGAGTTGACCAGATTTGCTACCAGTAGATTGCGTAGATCATCTAGGTAAAATAACAGCATTTAAAAAAAATGAAAGGAACTAAGTGAAACATGTAAATGTAAGCTAAGTTTAGAAAAGTTAACTACAATCAAAGTACTGTTGTTAAATGTTCATTATTATTAAGATAAAAGAAAGTGTGCCTTTTTTCCTAAAATATCAAGGATGGGAAGAAAGTTTGTCAGTAAAAGTGTAAAAGTAGTGTATATATATTATATATATAGTGTATATATAGTAATTTAACGCAGCTGGACAAAACTGATATGTATATTAAAGAAGTCAATCCTCTTTTTTGCAATAATATCCGGAGTTATAGAATATACTTGCCTGAAATTTAAGATTAAGGTATTTAAAGACAAGAAAATATAGTGTGCTACATATTAATGTTTTTTTCATTCTTGTATTTAATAATTTATATATTTTTTTCTTAAATATTTTTTCAGTATTTTTGAATTTTTTAAATAAAAAATAATTATATAAGGTTTGGTGTAAGATTTCCTTGAAGGAGTTGATTAATAAATTTGTGTCATTAAATATTTGAAACATTTATTTAACATCACAGGACCTATTTTTGAAAAATTGAAAATTAAAAAAAATTGAAGCAAAATTTTACGAAATTTTAAAATAAAGTTTTTCGAAAAGGAATTAAATCTACAATGGAAATACCTTCCTATTTTTAAAGTAATCTTTTTAGCTAATTAATGATTTAATCAAATATCCTCATAATTTAGTTTCCTTTAAACTACGTACAGTTACACCACTTTTGTCCAAACTAAATGAAATCGGAAATTTGTGTAACTAATTGAATATGATTATTTTGTACAGAAGTTCTTACGTAATTAGTAACAATCATTAAATACTATAGATCTCCAATTGTATGGTTATCTATCATGGATGTAGTGAAAAACTCACTTCTAAATAAATATAATGAAAATTCAAACTTACTTGCCATGTCACATTTATAGCTTTAGAAGAAACTGGTGTAGCCTTTACGGACTGCGGAGGACTTGATGGAGCTAAAGAAAATAAATTATAAACATTTAACATGTAATTGATTCCGATTTTGCCTATAGCTCGATTAATTAAAAAAACCTTTGAGTGTCAGAGCCATATATTTTTTCGTTTAAATAATGGTAATTTGATTTCCCGCCATCTGTAATTGATCTGACTTGTAGAAGAAATAACAATAGTTTTTGTAAGGTATATTGAAATTAAATGCAACAATTATTTTTTATAAAGTTAAATCCTACTCAAAATAAATTTGACATTTTAAAAAGTAATTAAATCATTATTACTGTTTATACTGAGAATCGCCAATCTGGCAGAAAAAAAAAAAAATTGGGGATTAGCTCATGAGTGCCCTCCTAGCAATTAGCTCATGAGTGCCCTCCTGGCACTGTTGAAAAGTAATAGTGCTATCTTACCATTTGAGAATTAACAAGACGTGGCATCTTGTATATATAAAAAAAGAAGTGCCGTCCCGCAAAAGTTAGAAGAAAATAATCCCTTGCTGTGAAGTGTTGTAAAAATTTTGATTGTGCTGACTAGAACATCAAATATATTTCAAGTACAATTTTCTTCTCTGCCTGGCCTATTATTTACACCACGAGTGAAATTTTGTATTTTAAAAATTTTAGATTATGATAATTTTTTTTGTGTTATTTCAACTGTATATCCTATGCGTTAACATTAAGGGCATATCCTATGCGTTGTTCTAGAGTTCAAATTAATTTTGTCCTACTATAGTATATCATAAACTGTGAATTTTCAACCTGAATGTTTTTTAAAACTTGTGTGAATCTTCCTAGTAATTTAGTATTGTATGATTATTTTTCGTTGTATATACTATGCTTTAGAATTTAACTTAAGTCACGTCCTGTGATAGTGCAAGCTTCGTTTGAGTATATTTTTTGTTATTTTTTTTACATAATCATACAATATTATGTATTTTATATATTACACTCTCCTATATGTGCTAAGAATCACTAGCTATTGAGGAAAGTTTTAGATATAAAAGCGAAAAATCACATTTAACGAGAGATAATTTTTTTATGTCCTACCTTGAACTGTTTGGTTAGTTCTGTTGATGAAAACTTGCCGTTTTTTTAAGGTGGAAATATTTTTCAGCAATTAATCAAAATATTTTTATTTGCATAAATGGCGTATTATGTGAAAAGTATTTCATCAAATATGTATTTGGTATTTTGTTATTGTTAACTAAGAATACACAAGCAATATTTAAGAATTATATTTAGTGATTACCAATTTTGAATTCAAAATTTTTTACCATTATTTTCTAAAGAAAAATTGTAAGTTAAATTGATTTTATTTTTTTTTGTGGGGTTTTATCAAAATATTTTAGTCTAAAACCTATTTTACTTAAACATGGCTTATTTAGCAAAAGTTCGAAAAGCTGTTAAGTTATTAAGCAGAAAAATTAGGTGAAAAAATAACTGACAGTTTAAAAATTATGCACAATAATAATCTTATTATAAATAGCACCAATATGAAGAAGATTTTCTACGAGAAATGCTAAATGCAAGAACACAATAAAGAATGAAAGCTAGTACGTAGCGTGTCTGTGGGAAATATGAAACAATTGAAGGACATAATTTAAAATCCTTTTGAATTACAAAAACTTCCTAAATTTCACGCTAAGGAAAATGATAAAATTGAATTGACAGAACATATAGTAGAATATATGGAAAAACTTTTACCTTCCTTTACGAGAGAAGACGAGGACAAAATGGATTTAATTAAAATTAATACCAGTGAATTCATAGAAGCACGGCATTAAAAGTGAAGAATTAGGTACCTTGATTCAGAAGGTAGAAAAAGGCAAGAAAAATGAAAATTTCAATCTGTTAAATCAATTAGAAAAATTACGGAGTGAAACCTGTACCGTAAATGAAGAAAAAGACCAAAGGCAGATTGAAAAACAAGAGAAGAAAAGACAAAACTATTGGAGATTTGACGAGAAAAATTATTGGGAAAAGAAAAGGATATTGCAGGAGAAAATATTTCCGGTGGAGAAAGGGAAAAATTAATATTGAAAGTGCAAATTAAGTCAAGAGAAGAATTACCGAATCAACTAGAGAAACTGGGAAAAAAAAACATATGTTTTAATAGAAGGAAAGAAGAAAGCAGAAGGAGTGTTCTTCAAAGTTAACTCCATGCTAAATCCAAAACAGTTGGAAAAATATGAAGTTTTAGGACAAATAGTTTGGTGGACAGAACGAGTAAGTAGAAGTTTTTTCCACTACAAAAGGAAGGAAACATAAATTTTAATGCAAAAAGATACATTATACTGCAAGGGAAGAAACGTCTTAAAAGATAACACGTATTTTTCCAAAAGAAAGAAAATATAAGTACCACAACAAGACGAGGGTTTCCACCCGAAGGAAGGAAAAACAGGAAGGTGGATTGAAAGAAAAGAGTAAATGAACTCACAGTGGGAGAGTCCCCCTTTACAAAGATGGGAAAATTTTACAACCACAAAGGAAGGCGACAACCACTCCCCTTTGACCCAAGTGGTGTGAATGGTTTTCAGCCCCAAGAAGTACTCCTCCTACAATCAAGAGAAAGATGTGGTGTTGGAACTTTTCTGGTCCAGAGAAATGATAGAGGCGATGAGCATCACATTTTATACCTCAGTAAAAATTTTCAGATGCCTAGAAAAGTTATTGTTCAACCAAAAAAGAATGTACAGCTATCGCTTATGCAGTGAAGAAACTAAAAAGTTATCTGAATGGACAGCAAAATTTATTATCCAGACCGACCATAACCCATTAGTCTGGTTGAAAGCAAATTCAGGAACTAACCCACGCCTTATGCATTGGTCTCTTGCAATTTCAAAATCTCCATAAACCTGGGAAAAGTCATGTTAATGCATATGCTTTAAGTAGAATTGATTAAAGATTAGAATATATTTTCCCAAGATGTGTGTTATTGTTTCAGCTTTATACTGAATATCAAATTTTCTTTTTCCTACAGAAAAAATGTGATATTTTTCTTTTCAAAAATAAGTCAAATTTCTAATAAATGTTACCATAAAGTTAAACAAGAGTGCAAAAATATGTTATGTATACATTAAAGATACAATTTCAAATATCAGTGAGCACAATTGATACTTTGGAATAATGGAGACACATTGTTATTTCATTTCAATATTACAATCCTAGGTTATGCATTAGACTGTTATTCAAAATGCTTCATGGTAACAAATGGAGACATCCAATAAGATAGGTAAATTGATTTTAAAAATCGTGTATAAAATTCAAAGTATTTGTGATAATTATCATTAATAGCGTAGAGAAATTGTAATGATTTATAAGAGTATCACTTTAGAGAATAATTTGTGGTGGTTTGAGTTATTACATTTAACCTGATGAACATTTACATGTGTATGAATTCTTAATTTTTCTCTTAAAAACTGTAGCCAAGTAAGTGTTTGTTTCATTTTTTTATATAATTCTAGTAAAAGTCATGTTAATATGAACATTGACTGAAGCAGTATGATTTGAGTTATTGTGCAAGATGTTATTAATTAAATGGCAGTTTAGAATATATATATATATATATAAGATAATCTGTAATAATTTCTAATAATTTTGTGTGTGTTAGTGTAATGTTTAGTATAAGAATTTGGCCAGAGAGAAATCTTACTGTGTTGTCTAATTCGTATTGTATCATCTAATTCACACTGTGTCATCTGAATCGTAATGTGTCTTTTCTCACTGACATCTAAATATCTTTAGTGAACTTCAACGAACAGAACTTTTCCTTTATCAGAAAAAGTTCTCTCCAGAGGAAATAGGAGTTTATAATGAATGTCACTGCACAAACCAGTTGATTTCGTCAGGAACGAAATCACCCAATCAGACTCGAAGATTGAGATGCGCGCGCACCGACTAAAGAGCGAGACTGGACGAAGAATGGTGAGAAAACGAGGATCTAGTATGTAGCATGGAGTACGTTCAGCTGCGAAATAAAATTAAATACTTATTTCTAGCCTGACTGTTTTCGTGTCCAATACGTTTCAACAATTTCTGACGGGAAAAAAATGAGATGTTGTAATAAAAACCTGGTAATGAGCAACTAGTCATATTTCCCATATTAGGCGTTCCGCATCATGCTTAAGTAGATGATTACGTGGTCCTTATGTTAATCCACAGGTAGTACGAATATATTATGAATACCATAGAATTATTATGCAATATATATTAACAATGCAGAATATGTACGTAGAGCCTCCTTCTTGCTTCTTTCTTTTAAAGAAAATTTTAGGGGATAAATAGATAATTAAAAAAAATTCTGTGATATTATAGGTAATTAATTTATTCAGATACATAATAAAAACATAATTTGTATATTTTTTTACAATAAAACTTAAAGAAAAGTAAATCAATTATATAACTTAAAGGAAATTGATGAGTATATAATGTCCGAATTAGTTCGCAAATCACTACAGATTATCAACCCAAGTTTGAAGAGTAGGAAATTTCCAAATAATGAGAATTTCCTGATGTGAATATATTTTATTAACTTTATATTTTATTTAAATAATCATTGAACACTTATTTCTCTCTCTCTCTCTTAAAATTTTTCAATTGGTTCATTTGTTAACTTAAAATTATCCATTGATTCTTCCTCAGCAAAGCAAAAATTGATTCGCAGCTCAAGCTAATGTATTTCACCTTTATTTCAAAGACTCAGTGTAGCTGCTGAACAAAACAACATTTCATTGTTGAGCATAATAGGTTGCAACGTTAGTGCTTTACTTTTAAAATGAGACAGTAACGATGATGGATGCGTAGCAGTACAAGAATACTCTTTGTAATTTAAGAAGTTCGGCTCTACTTAAGCAAGCATTACTATTGAAATAAAAGGGGGAATGGCAGGACAATATGTGAGAAAATTCTCGACTCGCAAAAGGGTGACATTTAATACATAGTCATTAGAGTTAGTGCTTGGAAATAATTACGCTCAGCCTCGAAGAAAAGACTTCACTTTACCTAACAGAGCTTTAAAATGAATGTTTGCTGCAGACTCTGATTTAATTAGAAAATCATATAATCTTCATAGCACATGAAAATAAATAATAGTAGCTATTATTAAAATTACATAATCATGTAGCAGAATAAAAACAAATAAATTTAATCTTGATATTCACATCGTGAGAAAAGTCCTAGTTGATTTGAATTTAATGTCCGGGATACTTTGCTTAAATCTCTCTGAATTCAAAAAGTATACATTATTTCCAGGCTTATTGGATTACGATTTTCTTAATGATGCACTAAATTAAAGATAGTTTCAAATAAATCTTCGGTTTTAATTCTTTTACTTTTCAATCATACCTTTCAGCTAAAGAAAGGAACGGTTTTGTGAACTTTATTTAAATAAAAATAAATAAAGCCGGTTACATTCTTTTCTGGTAAATTTTACATAAACTTAATGAAAATCATTTTCATGATCGTAATTTAAATATGCTTCTTGGTAGTCAATAATCAAATAAAAGGTCGAAACCTTTAAGTAAATATTTGCAATAAAAGATGAAAGTTCTTATCTGATAAAAATAGAAATATAGAGAGTAAAATAGCTTTATTTTAATACTTTGCTTCCGATTAAACATGTTTTAAATTTGAATAAGTTTTTTTTCTTTTCAATTAGCAATAAATTTAATTTTTGTTTAATGGAATAAATAATATTATATTATTTCTCTTCTTAAAAACTTCGATTACTGTGAAGTAATTGTGTTTTGTAATTTTAATTTCTTCAGAATTTAATAAATTTTATCAAATAAATATACATGAAGAAATATATATATATATATATATATATACTAATTATTTTATGATATGCAAATTTATTTAATCTATTCAACTGACGTTTAACATTTAAACATAAATTTTCTTATTTGTGTAACTATTCAGATTTTAATAGTGATATTTTTTTTTGAGACGAGGGATTGAATGCAGATTTGACGCTAGACAAGAGAATGACACAAAACAGTATTTCAATATCAATAATCTATTGATAAGTGTAATCTACGCATCAACGTAGAAATGGAATTTTCGAAGTTTCTCACTTACTTATCAGCTCAAAGAAACACCGATGGTACATGGAAATTCGATACTGATAGAAATTGTTAGTTAATCAAAGGACGAGCTCTTATGAAGTTCTGGTGCTCAAGGACAAAATATCCTCGCTTAGTAACCCATCCTCTCAAGTCTCAAATGACCCGATGCAATCAAATCATGCGTTATCCTCGATCAATACTAACTCTAATCTAGAAACTATCCCGTCTGGCTATAAAGATAGTAACGTTAAGGGTATTGCAATGGTGATTCTCTTTGATTACATGTAAAAGTACCTCATCAACAAAGACTACTCAGAGGCTTTGCTGTCTGCGAATTCGATTTTCAGTAGTTGCGTAAAAATATTCAAAGTTATAGGAATTTTTTTTATTTAGTCATTACAGAAGATTTTTATTCAGTCCCTCTCAAACAATTTATTATATTCATATTTTTAATTTTTTTTCTTACAAAAAAAATTAGAAACATATTTTTTTGAGATTATTCTAATAACTTCATTGTAATTGTAATGTCATTCTATTTGCTTTTAAATAGGTTTTTACGCCTTAGACCTAGAGCAAATTTCAGGAATACTCATGAAAAAATAATTTGTAGACATAGAAGTTATTACGATATAGTCATTAAAAATTAGAGAAAATACTCCTTATCCAATATTTAATTTGATTTTAGAAAAAAAAAGTTCTAAATAAACTGCTCAAATTTAAAAGTACGGATGGGTAATGTTATAAAATATAATTTATTTACCAACATAGAGAAAGAGTGTAAACATGTGAGTTAGCTACTAATATATATTTTTTAGATTAGCAAAACTTGTATTTTACTATTCTAAAGATATTCTTTGTCAATAGAAGCTTAAAAATAAAACTAATTTAAAGATCGATTGGATATTAACATTGAAGTTGGCATTATCACAAGGATTATTGTCATTGAGCCTCGTAATTTTAAGTCAGGTTCTAGTGACGGTTTCAAGAGTGGATTATCAGTTCAATATTTGAGAGGACACCACATTTTGTAAGCTTCCACACCACTCGAACATTAGGACTTCGATCTTCGAATAATTCAACCCTTCCCTTGCAGGACTGGTTTCTTGTGAAAAATAATTCTAAACTAATTCTAATGTATATATTAATTATAAAACCAAATGATAATTTTAAAAAATTATTATTATAACCTATTATATATTTAAAATGTATTTTTATTATATAAAATATAGTAATAATGATATTTAGTGAGATATAAGAGTCAATTTATAGTTAAACTTATTTATTTTAAATAAAATTTAATATTTTAAGTGAATGAAATAAAAAAATAATAATTGAATAATGATTTTTTGGAAAAATGTTTAGGAAAATGTATAGTTAAATAATTGAAAATAGGTAGATATTACAGAAAAAATATTTTTCAAGAATATAAAATCTAAAGTAAATAAATCATTTATTTACTTTAGATTTTATATTTTTGAAAAATATTTAATCTAAGTTTAAAATTATTACATTAATAAATAATGCTATTTGTATACTACACGATTTGAAAATGAAACTGTTTCTTATTTCTAAATAGAAATATTGAAAGGATTTCCTCGGATATTTTTTGACCTGAGGAATACGGAAAAGTCTCTATACCTACGTTCTTCCAGTGTTGTGACCGCCACTTCAGCTCCGAACTGGCTCTCTCCTAAAGTGTTTTCACACTTAACCCTGAAGAAGTACCGCGTTTTGGGGCGAAGGCCACGAATAATAAGAGTAGTCTCACTTCCAGGAACATGGAGTGGTCCTCCAACAGTCTTACCTATATTTTGGAAGAGGATAGTAATAAAAAGAAAGTGCAGAACGAACCACATAAAAAATAGAACTTTCTAAGATAAAGTAACCATTAAACTTTAAGGCCAATAAGGTAATTTTGAAAAATAAATCTCATCAGATACTCCTTTAAATGATTTCGAAAATAAAAATTCTTTAATTTCATAATTAATATTTACATTTTGTGAATATTAGACAATTAATTTGATTAATCTTTAGGAAGAATGATTGTTTCTTGCAATGTTTAATTCTTGAATGAAAATAATCTCAAGACAATGTTACTCCCGAGGATATTTTATTCTAAATTAAATATTAGAACTTAGAACTTAGATTACTATTTCTTAGATAGTAATTTAAATGTTTATACTCGTAATTCTTGATCGAAAAATATTTGCAAGAAATATTGATAAATATCTTGAGTCACAATTTTTATTTATACTTGAAAATTACTTCATTTTGCTTTTACTGAACTATTTCTCAAACTAAATTTACTACATATAGTTTAGAAAAATATGAGAGGTATATATTATTTGTAAGATATTTATAGCTACTACATAATTTATTCGTACTTCCAAATATTCTAAATTTCAGTACAAATATAAAAGTTTTATTTAACTTAATATAATAGAATCACAATTCTAAATTTTCAAAATGTTTCACAAAATTAATAAAAATTTTGATACAAATTATCACTAAATAACTAGATAAAAAAATCATTTTATTGCAATTTATTTTATTTCAAATTTAAAAAAAAATGAGTTTTACATTATATATATATATGTATATAATGTAAGAAATGTATATAATATATTTACCATCTACTTGTCTCCACATAATCGTGTATCTTGTTATAGGAAAATTTCCGTCAAAAGGTTTTTGCCACGTTAAACGAACACTTCTGCTTGCAACATCATGGATTTCTAGATTCTGTGGGGCATCAGGTATATCTAAATAAGTAAAAAGAAATCAAGGAGAAAAAAGTATTAGCGTATCAGGAAAAACAATATGAAAAAGTATCAATATATACAAATTTCTAATCTAAAATATGGTAGTATATATATATACAAAGCATTCTCATTTTCTTAATTAAACAAAGGTCAAAATTATTAAATTAGATACTGTCAAATGCCTAAGAAAATATGGAGGAGTGTATAAATGACATTAATGAAGAAGTAACTTCGAAGAAATAAACACTAAATAAAATTTACTGTTAAGTATTATCTCAATTTTGGTATTTTGAATGATCGTACATTTTAAAATTTTAACCTTGCACTATGATTCAGTAATTCTATTAACAGCGGAAAACTTATGTAACATTTTAATTATGCTTTATTACACATTTTGGCAAGCATCGATGTGTGAAGGAGAGAAAAAAAAAGAAAAGAAAAAAATATTTTTTACTGCAAATTGGTGTAGTTTTAAGCGATTCATAAAATTAAAGAAACTAAAGTTATTAAACTAAAAAAAATTACATTCAATAATACTTATAAAAATTGTTATGAAATGCTAAATTTTGCTAGTGTCATTAAAATGTTGTAGCATATTTATTCTAATAACAATGTTTTTATATATTAAGATCTTGCGAATTCTTAAATAACCTAATTTATTAAAGATTCTCCTTTGATGCTTCTGCACCTTGAACCATGAGAAGAAAGTCGTCGTTCTAAGATAAAATTTGCTGTTATGGCTTTAATAGAATTTCATATAAAATTTTTGAATGGTAAAAAGTTTGGTAGTTGGTAGAAAAATTGAGATATATCATAATATTCAAAAGATTTGGATTAGTTTATTACTTCTTTTATATTATTAATTTATTTTGGAATATTTATTGTGGAAATAAAAAATAATAATAAAAATAAAAATTGAACTAAATCGAAAATATGTGACACACTTTTTTCCTATTAACTGTTACTTTAATAATTAAATTTTAATAAATTATTTCTAGTGGTACCGAATTGGATTGCCAAAACTATTTTACTTAATTTTGCGTAACGAAGCCTAGAAACATTCAATTTTAACTCGTTGGAATAAATAAAGATTAGATATCGATCCTTTAGTGTCAAGACAGATTGAAAAACTCTAAATAAAAATCTGTAGAAGTATGGATTTAATGAAAAAAGGTTTTAATATGTATCTGCATTCTACAAATTTCTTAGTTGTTAACCATAGCCAGAAAATAAGTGTTTTTATCGTGTTTTTAGAAGAAAAAAAAAACTCATACTATTTTTTTTATTTAAATTTCATGAAACGAATTGAAATGTCCTAAGTTTGAAATTAAAATTAAGATTGTATTAGCACACTTTTGAATAGTATAAAATCAAATTAATATATATATATATATATAAGCGAGTTTAATTATTTAATAATTAAAAGAAATGAATTAATATCTGACTCTATAATGCCAAAAAAAATATCTTGTTATATAGAGTGTAAGAATTATTATTATTCTTAAGAATCTGGAGTTTGACTACATTTTATTACTTTGAGACTGAAACTTTCATGGATGTTATAGTATATTTCTACGTTGCCAACTAGCTATCAATATGAAGCGAAAAAAATTAATCTATTGTTAGATATGGTTGTTATTAAAACAACAATGGTTAAGAGAATGTTCTGTTAATTTAATTCAATACGCAATAATTTTCAGGAAGCAGATATACATATGAAATTCCATTTCCTTGTAATTTGTATAATTAATTAATAAGTCATATTTTAATTCTTAATCATGTATCTTCAAAGAAAGTTGTATATTATTTTGGATCCTCCAAGACATGCTTGAAACTGCGTAAAAACGACGCTGAGTCACTGACTACTTATAGAAAATCCACCTAACTAGGAAAAGCAAAATGAGATTTTAACTACGTTTTCAATCCAGTAAGAAAGTGATCTAGGATAACGACTATTTTTTAAATAAAATTTAAGATCATAAATTGCTTTATCCTTTTAAAGTTACTCTTTATTTAAAGTGATGCATTAATTTTATTATTAATTCTATTAATCCAAAAACTCTTGAAAATCCTCAAGAATAAATCTCTTCAACTGCCTTAGAGTTTCTCATTTTATTGCCTCATCAATGCTTTAATGGTTCTAACGCATTACAATTTAGCCTTCAGAATTTAGGAAGAATAACACCGAGATAGATCTGATGAGTAGGAAGAATGATAAAGTTTCGTGAAAGAGTTTTTGCCTAGAAATTCATGACCAATCACTGCGGAATCTGAAGAGTCATTATCGTGATGCAGAAACTGACTCCAAATGTTCTGTTAGAATTGTGTGCAGTTATGTCAAATTTGTTCATTAGCGATCACTCGAAATTTAATTCGCCTATCGGCGAGGACAATAGTCCACACACATTAAATATTTTCTTCAAAAACTTAAGCCTTGAATAATCCCTACAATTTTTACGATCATCATGCAAAAGCTTAATCTACTTGAACGTTGTTGTTTTTTTTAAGTACATTATATCCACAAACATGCGCCAACACTCCTTGAGAACAATTCCCAAGTTTGGGAAAAATTTGATGCTCAGTCGTTGTTCAGTAACCGCATCAATTTCCTTCGTCAACAACAAGAAAAACACAAACAACAAAACGTACCACAATTCAAATATTCTACCAGTTTCCTGGTCAAACGAGTACTGACGAATGATTGGACTGTAGTCAATAAGTTATTCAAAGGGTTGCCTATTCTGGGAGGCGTGGCCATCGTATTGAATAAGTACTTGTACGAGTGTGGTCTGAAAATTTTCCAACCTTATCGTGAAGATTGCATCACTCGTCAATAAAAGCTAGGGAATGTGGTTGCATATTTTTGACAGGTATTCACCAAAATTTCAGTCATTTTGGATGAGTAGTTGTTGTTTGACAATAATTTGAGTAAGTCGATGTGAATGTTTTTGTAAAAATGGAAAAAAAAAATCTATTACCAAGCTGTCATTAAATATTTGTTTTTGAAAGGAAATATGCCTACGCAAATCAACGTGTACGGGGACTCTGCATCATCATTTACCGCCGTGAAAGTTCGGGCAGCTGAATTTAAACGTGGCCGTACCAGCTTTGGTGATGATGAACTTCCGAGACATCGAAAAACTGCAACCGCTAACGATAACATCGCTAAAGTTCACAAAATAGTGCTTGATGACCATCGAATTAAAGTGAAAGAGATAGCAGAGGTCTTGAATATGTCCAAAGAACGTGTTAGGCACATATTAAATCAAGATTTAGGCACGGAAAGCTGTCCACGCTTTCAATGTCGCGTTTGCTAGTATTAGAACTAAAACGTGTTCAAATGAACATTTCCAACCCTTTATTAGTGCAGTTTAAGCGCAATAAATCAAAGTTTTGGCACCGATTAATTACTGTAGATTAAACTTAGATGCATCATTTTACGACCGAAACAAAAACACAGTCAAAACATATAGACTACGATGGGGGTATTGAACACAAAAAAAAAAGTAAAAACTGTTTGTTTGGTTGGGAAAGTGATTATTATTGACTACTATTTTAAGAATTGATAATAATAGCTGAAAAAATATTTATTCACACAAATGTTAATTAATTATATTCAGCTATTTTATATTTAAAGTTGATGTCTATGCCTCTTTTTGGCTACTTGGCCTAAACGCATTGTCATTTGAAATATTAAAATAAACTATCTCTTTCACTTTCACTCGATACTTCAGTCTACAATCATTTATCATTAACTATTATCATTATAATAAAATTTAAGAATAACAAAATAACTATAAAATTAGTGATTTATATGGAGCACAAATCTATTAAAGCACAATGAATCATTGACACTCATTTTAAACTTTGTTACCGAAGCATTTTCCTCTTTCCCAGAAATTTATTTAAGCTACAATCTTTCACTAATAAATTCGTGAAATCTGCTCCATTATTTTCATGTTTGATTTACAAATGCTCATTAAAACAGAATAGAAATTAAATACTAGAATTAACTTTTTTTAAAAAACATTTTAAACGTACTTTCAAAAAATGTTAACATATTACGACGATATTATAAAAATATCATTGGTAAAAAATATTTTCATTTGCTTCAATTACATCAGATTACGTATTAAATTTGTAAAGCTGTATAATCACTAAATAAGGTTATAATTTTAGGCAATTGCATATTTTCTATATAAGATTTAATAACTAATATATTTTCTGTAAGCCTTGACATTGTATTATACAATTTTCAAATAATACAAGGCTGAATATTATTCCATATATGGGGTTTAAATAATTCAATAAGGAAATAAGGCAATAGATCTAAATAATAAGGGACTTTTAGAGTGAATATTTACCTTTCATTATGCATATAGTTAAGAGAATTGCCAATTTTAAAACCAATTATTTTCTATTCTGTTGAACGAATGAAATTGAGCTGAAGAGGGTTATTGGTTATCGACTTAGTAATTTTGAATTGTGATTAAGTGAGGAGGGTGATACTATGTTAGTTGCAGACTTTCTAAACTTTTCCACGATGCCGATGAAACATCGAACTTACATCATTCGGCTACCCAGCAGTTCTTAAGTAGAATCAGGACTTGAACCTATGACTCTAAGAAAAGAACACGGCTCAGAAGCTTCCTACTCGGGTGCAAAAGCTATTAACTATAATATTGAACAAACGCATTCGATTGCAATATTTTCTTTAAGGAGCTCAAAATATTATTTCAGATTCTCACAGCCTTTTGAATTACAAATATGTAATAAAATTATCTTTTCTCCTTTCCAAAAAGAACCAAATTCTTAAATGATGTTAGATATTATTTATATATTATTAAAAAAATATTTTTGCTTTTTGAACTGTTAATAGCTTGAAGATAAGGAATCTCAATTAGTTATTTCGCAAAAAATAAAAACTCAAAATGATGCTTAGTATTTATTTCTTATTCATTTTTGATAGTTATTATATTTTTGAATAATATACTTTTAAGCTTTCGAGTAATTTTTTAGAAAGAAAATAGTCATTGTTAAGAATTAATTTAGCAATTTTGAAAAATGTGATAAAAACAACGGCTTAGCAAGAATACTTATATAAATTAGTTTGTAAGAATAAACTGATCCTGCGTTAAATGCCTTAGGCTCTAAATACAAGAGATGTATATGTTTCTCAAAATATATATTCTAGTAAAAACAAGTAAAAAAAATCACAATTTGGCAATAACTTTCGTTTTGTTTTCTTTAACGTTCCTATCAATCGATCTATTTTCCACCATGAAAGCTGCAATACATCAAAGTCAAACCCATAAAAACTATTTCTGCCATTTTCAATTTAATCTCACGAAACGCAGAGTATCAATATTTGTGTCGGAGTTGTCGTAAAATTGATAAAAATCTTCGAAAATGGCAGCGTTAGTCCAAGTCGATATCTCCAGTAGTTCTCCTAACGTTACTTCGATTAAGTTTCGTAGATTGCTGTCCACAAACTTAAACTTAGACAAACAATTTCACTTGAGAGTCATTTCCTCCAGTTAAAGAACTTAAAACTCTTGCTTCTTTTTTTATACGGGAATCCAAGAAAAATCCTTGAGAGATTCGAGTAGCAAATCTTTGTAATACACGTATCAGTATATTTTATGACTTAAGACTTTAAAATCCTTACCACCCATAAAACATGGTTTCGTACTTCGGTTATCGAAAGAAATGGCACCAAGTAAAAGGAAACGTAGACATAAAAAAGTAAAGGTAAGGATAAGGGAAAGAAATGAAGTATCTAGTATCGAAATATTGATAGGGGAATACACTCTATGAAATCGAGGGATCGGGAAAGCTAAAAAAAATAATAATGATAAAGTCACATCTATTCAAGAGATGTATCGATTCTGGTTACTTTGGGGTGGCTCGAAGACGTGGTATTCGAAAATATTTTTGTCGATTCTGAAGTATTTCGTTATACCCAGCATTTATGAATCATCCAAACTGAAATTGAAATGGGAAGAATACAATCTGAATATAGAGATCTTTCTCAGAGTCATATTTCCAATATTTTATTTCCTTGGTATCTCAACTAAATATTTCGAGGTTATGCAGCAATGAATAAAAGTAATATTCGGGTCAATTTGACAAAAAGAAAACCCAAATTTTCAGCAAAATCTATTCTTTCTTAATTATAGATACTTTTAAAATTAATATGGATGCAAATGACACTGATTTGAAAAAAATTATGCAAAAATAAATATTTTAAAAGTCAGAATTTCTAAATAATAGGAGTAAATAATCAAAACAATGAGACTAAAAAATGCGCTTAAGATTTATTTTATGCACAGCGCTAGCTTAAAATTACCCAATTTAATTTAGTTAATACTTTGTTACAATTAATCTCATTACCTTAATGTAATAGTGTTAGATATAAAAAAAAAATGTTTAAAATTATGTGAAAGTACATCATTCTTACCATTGTAAAATATCATTTAGATACGCATTATACTAGTAACAGCATTTTTTTATGCCTCTTTAGAGCTCAAAATTCTTGAATCCGTTATTTAGTATTCGAATGAATTATGTATTAAAACATTATGCATTCAAAATTACAATTTCGAGAACACCATCAAAATGTTGATATTATTATTGATTTGGAATATTTGGTGCAAATGGATAAAAAATAATGAAACCCATTTTCGAAAAGATATTTCTGTAAAATACTAAACTTTAAATTATTTTATTTTAAGCTTCCTGTTTTTAATGACATTTTTTTAGAAAAAAAAAGTTATTGTAATATATTTAATTTTCAGTAAAGAATGGTACAAAAATTATATGCTTCATTAAAAATACTACTATTTCACTAAATCAAGACTTTTTAATTCATATAAATCATAATAAACACATTAACTGAAACAACACATTTTCAAATTATATGCTTTCTTTTATGGCTATCCATAAGTTCTAAATTTTAATCAATTATTTTTCGTTTATAAATATTTTTGGTCAATAATGCAACATACGAATAAATATCACTAAGGAAAAACTACTAAGGTCCTAATTCTTTTAGACAAAAATAAGGCAGATTCATTTTTTTTACATGTGTGACTAGATTTTTTATTAAAATGATATTAAATTCAGAAGAAGAATGGTATTAAATGAGTTATTCAGAAGAATTAAACTAAAATAAAATACCTAGTATTTTATAGCGTAAATATATTTTATTTATTTAAGTTGAATATATACACTTCATTAAAATTTTCTTCATAGTTAAATAATCTATAATTTTACACTCAAGTACGTTTCTTACTAGTATATTCATTTAAATAATTGAAATTTATCTCATGTATAGTGTTAAAAAAAAAGAAAAGAAATTTTTAAGCTTAGTAATTTAATGATTTATAATATTTACCTTGAACAATAACTTGGACATTAAGGGTGTCCTCTCCGTAATCATTGGAAGCAGTACAAGAAATTAAAGCTGAATCTTTTCTATCAGATTTTTCTATTGTAAGAATTGACCGTTCTCCAGTCAAACTAGTTTCGGTTCTATGAGAATAACTGAAAAGAAAACAAGAGAAGCTATATGTAGAATTATATATTTGATGTACTAAGATCCTAAATATGGTACATTTAAGTAGGTGAAATAAAAAGCATTATTGCTTTTTCTTTACAATGGTATTATATTAGACGATAACATTTATTCACAACATAGGGTGATTAATTTAAAAGAGCATCCTATGGTTTTTCTTATTACCCTAAATCTGACGGATGTGGCAACTATTCCAACATTGAAGTATAATTGTTTGAATCATTTTTAAGTGTGGGAGACAATTTACAACGCTGGTGGACTGTTACAATTTTATTTGTGAGTTTAAATAGAACTGGATACGTACAATGTTACTTAATCCTGTGATAATTTTATTCTTGAGAAACATAATTTAATTCCAATTTTTACATTATCATTTCTTACAATGAATGTTGTAGTTATGTACAAACATGAACACGTCGAACCAAGTTTTTTGAGACACATCGTAACATTATTGGTGTTATTAACGAGATTTCTTCAGTTATGATTTATTTGAATTCATCGATGTTTGCAGGATTTCAATGGAAAAACCTATCTTTGAGATAACCCTACAAAATAATCTAACCGAGCGGGGTCTGATGACCTTGGTGACCAGAGGCCTATTGAGATTAAACGGTCAGCAATTAATTACTTAAGCACTTTCGTCGTTACCTTTGACTTGAGTCGAGTGGGTCCGTCTTGCTGAAACCAGTAGTAACTGTTCTGTATCTCCAGAAAAGAAGAATTAATTCATGCAGGCGAATTTTATTGTTGTCATTCACAATATAAAGAAATGAGCTTTCAAAAATAAAAATAAATAAATAAAAATGTTGAAAGAAGCATATGATTTGCTCAAATCATTTGTGCATAATCGAATTAAAAATTGCTAATGATTTTTAGGCGAATTAATGTTTAAAAAATGAGTTTTTGCATTTAGAAAGTGAAAAAAAATGACACCCACACATTAAGTATAGACATATTAAATAAGTAATGAAATTGAAAGATTTGCTACATGTATTATAGATGTGGAAATTACAAAAAAAAAAAAAGAAAAAAAAAAAAAAAAAAATTAATTTTTTAAATTGATCACCCAATAGAATAATATGATTGTTTTAAACAGTTTGCCAAAATGTTTTGAAAATTCTTTTTTTCCCCCTTCAGTTTAATACACTTTATATTCCTCAAAAGTATTGTCTTTTTTTTGCATATTTAATCATTAACATCCAAGATAAAAAAAATATAGAAATAAACAGCAATAAGGTTGCAGGTTCACAATTTAACTCAACAAGTATATAAATTTGGAAATAATTGCGGTTATATAAAAGTGTTATAATAGTGGTTAAAAGTTAAAAAAATTATAGCCTAAGGGACTTATCTTGGTCAGGTGTGAAATAAAATAATATTTCTGAAAATTAATTATAGCAGTTCTAATAAATTGCTGCTTTAATATACAACTGAACACATTCTTTAAATCAACATTTAAAATTTTTCCTTTATTTAAATGGAAAGTTAAATGTGTGAATGGGAAGCGTGTAAAATATAATTTTTTAATTATTGGTTATGATAATTAATTGTTTATTTAAAATTCTACGAACTTTATAAGTCAGAATTATATAGTAAAGTTTATTTGAATATATTTTTAAACGTTTACTTAAGGAAGGACAAACTTCAAATAGTAAGAAGTCTGTCAAATAATGTTTTTCTATAAACTGGAAAAACATACTGTAAGATGGTTACTTTTATTGAACAGACTACTTGAAAATCAAGACAAGATAAATGAAAAGAAAGCAGAGACACACTTACCGAGTCTCTTTACTTATGTCTAGAAGAGCTCCATTCTTTCTCCAGGTAAATGTCACCGGCCTATCCCCTTCAGGTGTGCAATCAATCGTAACTTTATCTCCTCTTCTGGTACTAACTACCATAAATTTCGTTAGAAAGTGAGGAGCACCTGAAAGCAGGTGCATTAATAACTCGAGCGCTTGTTTATGTATGCATTAAGAAAAATCAAACAACATTTTATCTTCCTCAAAGTCAACGTTGCTTATCTAGATATTTATAGAGAAAAATTTGCATTATAATTTTTAGGAAATATTACTATCTGTTCCAACAGATTAGGTTTATCATTTATTAGCTTGAATACAGGAATGCAAACTTTAAAAGTAACCCTATAATACTGCTATAATGCAATGAATTTTAAATCTTTCTTTAATGCATCCGAAGTTTGAATTACAGTCTTATATAACCTTTATACAGTGATAGATCTCACAAACTGGGTTTTTAAAAACAGCATTTCAAGGATTTTTCTTTATTCGATGATATAAACTTATATTCGTGATTAAAATGATTTTAAAATTGAAAACATTACTTAACAACTTGGAATCGATTATGTTATAATTGTTTTGTTAAAACCCTTTGAATAAATATTTTAATTTAGGTATATCTGATATCTTTTGATTTTCAAAATAAATGTTTGGCGAAATTTTGAAATATTACAAATTTTATTTCATAGTCTTTTTTAAATAATAGAATAAATAGAAAAAAATATAGTATAAAAATTAATTACTCTATAATTAATACAAAGACTATTTTCTTAAAAAAACTTAGACGATACTAATCAATGCACTATAAAGTAGGATAATTTTTTTAAAATTTTCTTTCTAAGCTGTCAGATAGTAAAAGATCACTTATTTTCATATGAATGCTTCACTCCTTGTATATAAATGTGTCTTGGGAATTATGTATTTTTTTTCTAAAATTGTTAAGCAAATGATTCAAAATTGGTTTTTAGGAGAGTATTGGAGGTATTTCAATATTCCCTTTTCCAGCGCACCACTTACACTTTGAATGCTTAGAGATCCTAGGTATATGTGACATAGTCACAGATCCATTCTACTAAATAAGCGAAATACAATAAGTGATAGTAAAAGGCTACTAGAAAATAATAAAACTATTTCAAATTAATTAAATTCAAAAGTTTGATAAAACATTATATTTTAGAATTTGTAATAGGAATACTTTAACAGCATTTGTTTTGCAACTGAGCAGACATTTGAACTACATTCTAAAAATAAATGTAGATATTTTGAATAAAAACATTAATGATATACAATTTGATTAATTAAAATTTTCTATTAATTCTGTTGTAAGTTTTCTCCATAAAATAACAGAAAATAGTTTAGTTCCAATTGTTATTGAACGAATTAGTACATACTTGTTATAAGTCATGAATATATATCCTTTTTCACGTAGAAATTATGAACCCATTGCTAAATAAAAATCCTAAACAAATAGTATGTATCTTTTTCGGTAAATATTAAACAATATAGGAGCTTATCTATATAAAAAGTTTAATGTAACAGATTTTTTCATTTCTTTCCTCTCTTGAAGGTAAACCATATAAAATTTAATAAGATTTAATATACCTGGCATGTGCAAAATAACATAAATTAGGGTATTAAGTTTTACAGGCAACAACATTGTACATTATCAAATTACAAATGATTTTGACTATATATATATAGTTATATATATATATATATATATATATATATATATATATATATATATATATATATTTATATATATATATATATATATATATATATATATATATATATATATATATATATATATATATATATATATATATATATATGTTATACGTTACGTGGAAAAGTCTGAAGGAAGCTACAACAAGCGGAAAGCTTGATAAGAATTAAAACTGAGAAACCCACATTTTTGATTGAATTTAGAATTTGATTTTCATGAATGCAATAAATAATGAACATTGTTTCTTGGAATTTATTATTGCTGTTAATAAATCATTTCAATGATACTTTATTAAAATTCTAGACATTTGTGAAATAGAAAATTGTTTTATAGAAAGCAATTAGAGTAACGAAAGTAAAGCCCCTAACATAAGAAAATATAATAGAACTAAAGAGTTTCATTGCGTAATCTGAAATCAAAATTTATTTATTTTAATTTTTTTATCATCATTTTTATTTTTTTAAGAAAATAAGCTAATTTTTTTTCAAAAAAAGAAATTTCTGTATAATAATTATTTTTTAAAAACATATAAAATATTTTAACTAACTATAAACAACAATAAAGATGATTAAAAACATAAAGACTTTAAAGAGAACATGGCACATATTTGTGATTTGTTAAAATTTAAAATTAAAGTTGCTTCAAGATGCCTTTACATCATTTTGCAGTATATTCTAATCAGACGGAAATAAAATAAAATTATTTATTTGACAAAATATCTAAATGTTATTAAACATTGAATTTCAATCATAATTTAGTAATTCATAAGTTATTTGATGTAATTCAAAAATGACGTTTCTTAATCTCTTATTAAGATCACAAGATCAAGTATGAAACTCGAATTGCGAGCCAAAAATCTAACTTCGTGTTCAATCATTTAATGCAGTATTAAGTACCAGGTACTTCAATCAAGCAAAATGTATAACATATAGCATACCATTAATCTTTTTCGATGCTCCCGAAGATAATGACACAATAAGAAAAATATAATAATAACTAAAATGCTTAGATTATACAATGATTGTCATTGTAATATTTATTTTAATGCCTTTTTTAGATTTTTAATTTAATTCTAGTAAATTGTGCTTCTAGTATCTAATTCCACTAATAAATGAAGTCGCCATTTACAAAGATGCTCATTTCTAACCAATATTGCAGTTTCAGTTCTACGGCAACATTAAGGTAAATTGTTGTTGCCATTAATTACTGCTATCTGTTCAACGGAACCGAAGGAAATTTGATATTAATCCATAAGTAATTTTTTAATTAGTAGTCATTTACTGTCAAATCAAGATTAGATTGCTGTCTCATTGCGTCTCCTACGTCATTTTGTGTTAAGTTGTCACAATCGATGACAGCTGGATAATTCATTACGTATCGGAAATCAAGCGAAATTCACACTATTGGCTTACCTCCGGTGAATTTTTTCCACATAAAATGAAGATAGCTTAAGTGGAAAGAGTGCTATAGCGAAAAACATTTTGAGGAACGAAAGGTAGTGTGATCATGAATACGAGCTACTAAGATTTAGAAGCTGTCTAGAGAATCATGAGGCTTACTACAAACAAATAATTTCGAATCCTACAAACACCATATATATATATATATATATATATGAAATTTGTAGAACAATTTAACTGAATTAGTAATATTCAAAAGTAGTTATTCTGAATCTCAAAAGACGTCTTTTTCTTATTCATGCACTATTTTTCATGTTTGGAAAAATTATTTTATACACAAAACATAATCTTTAAAAAATTAATAAGCTAAGTATTAAATCGATTCTTTCCAGAAAAGCAATTTACTTAAGTAATCCTCTGTTTCTCTTGAATTGTATATATTTATACATATTTAATCCTCTTAAAAGGAGATGAGAATTATAGTTCCTTTTTTTTTTCCAAAGAGCTTAAAGCATAATGGTCTTTTATATATAAAAATAAAAGAAGTGAACCAAATCGAGTTATTAATTCTATTCTTTAATATCATGTCAGATTACTTTTTATTTCGAGAATTTAAAATTGATTTTTGGACCAATAAATGAGTTTTCTAGTAGAAAGAAGTAAGAATAATCCGCAAGAAATTATTTTTTAATAAACTGAATTTTCAAGCTCGGTGTGCGTAAAATAAAAGTACAAAACTCAGCTTAGGAGCTTATTTTACAAAAAATGATTATATGGAGTCTTAGAGTATGAATAAATATATTTATTTTGAAGGAAATCTCTATTTTTTTTTTTTTGGAAAAAAAATGGCCTTAGGACTTATACGAGAATTATATTTACTCAAGGTCTTTAAAGTGTCTAATGAATTGTGTCTTTTTAATATGTACTAAAATATTCTATAGTCATTTAACGCATTGTTTAAATTAAAAATTTCTATTATTGCCACAGTAAAATAGAGCTAACATTAATCCTTTTTCCAATAAAGGATTATGTCAATATTCTTCGAAACCTTAAATAAATATTTTTAAATAAGTAAATACAAGAATTGTCATTCCTTCTATTTTTGCAGATTATTTAAGGCTGAGAAAAGTCCTTAATACTAGCACCGAAAATTAATTCCACAAATTCAGGCATTTAAATTTTATTTTATCTTACAATTTTCAATGTAATTTGTTTAAAGCTACTTCCGTTGACTGTCTAATGTTTTATATTATTTATATTTAAACTTTAAAGGGCAAGAATGTTTAGAGTACATTTTTGGCTGGGAGCTTATATTATTACTTATCTCTCATCCAAGTTATTGATAAAGAACGTTATTCTTCCAAACTAAAGTGAAGCTTCGTATTTTTTTCAAGAAATATCTTATTCTATGTTTTTTGAAAAAATTTATCTATCTACATTTTCTGAATTTTTTTCTCCAGAAAGTAATTTGAAAAGCTTAAGACTATTTATTTAAAAATTTATTCCGTTTGGTGTATACAAAAAAAGTATTTTGATATGCCTCATATAAAACTATCATAGAGTTTCTTATTATTTTATTCATGTGTTATTATTATCTGCCTTTATTTTAGTCCTAATTTTTTTTGATAAAGTCTACTATTGATGAGTCAATGACTTGTATGTTACAAAAATAAAAGAAAAAATAAACTAACACCTGTAATCGAATATATATTTATCCATGAGCTATTAAGAATCGAACCACAAAGCAGTATATTTTAATACGGTTTACTGTCTCATAAATATCTGTATAATATTACGTTAATGAATCATATTCCTTGTACGTGAAAAAGTAATTATTACCAGATGATTTTGAGAAGGTAACACATTCTAGCATTTATTTTTTTGTATTGTAACAAACCCCTTTTTCAATTTTTTTGCTATATAAAATTCTTATTATGTGTTAATTCTTATTCCAATAATTATTATGTTGATGGATTTTAAGAAAATAGCATATTTGAAAGAGGATTGAGAGGAAAGTTGTCATGAAAAAGGTACAACATTATTTTATAATTTAGTTTATATTTTTATATAGTTTTCATATAATTATTTACTTATATAAAATTGATAGAAATGTATTTATTCTGGTAGCAACTCTATTTTTCAGTAGTTTTGCTATACAAAAGTATTATTACTTGATCATTTAATAACTAAAATTCAAATTATTGAATGATCAGTAAATTATTATGACTATTTTTATACAGTTAGTTTCATATAATTTTTGTAAAAATATTTATTTTTATTATTATATTTTATAATTCAACATTATTTTTTAAAAGGCAGGAGCTCTATTTTCAACTGTTTTACTAGAAGAAAAAGCCTCATTATATGTTCATTTATTTGAATAATTATTATGCTGAGATATTTTAATAAAATAACATATTGGTAAGATTAATATTTCTTAAATTTTAATGAACTGTTGAGCTGTACTTAAACAAAATCTGTAATCTATTAGACCCACATTATCTTTCTTTCTAGATATCCGCACCTTTAAAAATCTTCGCGTGAAAGATACTCAATGCCCAACAAGAGTGAACGGTGTTATTTGTCGCTACACTGGTTACGATACTTCTGACAATTTACCGAGTTTCCCCTCGAAGTGAAAATCGATGTCGTTTTAAACCTAATTGAAAATGTCACCCGGCAATGGGCTTCATTGAAGTACAGCGTTTGTAACTTACTGTAGACTGTCAACCGGACAACAGCGCTTAGACCGGATCCCACACCATTATTGGCTTCGCAGAGGTAATATCCGGCATCACTCGGCTCCACGCTGCGAAAATTGAGCGAGCCATTGACTAGTATGTGAATGTGAGAACTACTCACAATAGTTTTGAACTGTTCAGGGGGTTGACCTGTAAAGAAAAATATGCTTTTCATTGAATATCTTTACATAAAACAAATTTTTTGACTGTAATATTCTTATATATATATATAATATGTATGTATGTATATATCATAGCAATATAATTATTTTTTACAGAATTCGAAAGAAATATCAAGCGTAAATATTAAAATTATTTCTTTATTTTATCACTTGTAAAATTTTCAAGAAATTCTTGATCTAAATCATAAATTAATATAAATAAAATAATTAGCCAGTATATTTACAGATACACGCATTTAATAATGCAACAATTTAAAAATGTTTTTTAAATTGTTGCTTTTTTTTTTTTGCAGAATTTCCCCAAAGTGCTTCAAATTATTTTTTTCAAACATGTTCTACTTAAATCGTATGTACGTCAGAAATGCAATTGAGATTCTTTTCCAATAACAAGCAATATATTCTTAATATAATTTTATATTAGTATCACTAAAAGTTATTAAGCAATCGTAATACTTACCTACATAATTTAAAGTAAATGTATTGTAACACAGAATAATGGATAAACTGCTTCTTTAAAATTTCACCCATACCAATAATTAAAAAAAGAATTAACAAAAACTAGTCCAACTTGTCCTTGTTATGCTTGAATATTAAAATCCCATCAAGCATATGAAGTTATCAATTTAATTTAATTTTTATTCGTAATAAAATTAAATTGTCCTGTAAGTAACATATGCAAATTTAATAATCATAAGAATAAATATCTATAACAAATTTATAGCACAAACGAGTTTATTTACTATTTATTTATTATTATATATTTAATTCATTTTTTCTACGACAGCAAAAATTTCCTTACATTAAAATACTGAAAGTAACGATTAATACTCTATTATAAGTATTAAAGTAACAATACTGTTTCTAAAACAAATAATCATGGATTAACCGTATTATTAAATGAGCTTATTCATGTTGCTGTATGATCGATGATAAGATATTAGCATATTTTTTTCCTTCCATGAATCTTGTTATTTTGAAATGTATTTGTTATTCTTATGAACTGCACGAAGTGAGACGATTCTGATCAAAAACATCAAATAGTGTGGAATCAAAAAATAATCATATTGCTGAAAAACAGTCCAAAATATGGTAGTATGCGTGTATACTTTTCTTGTTCTAGCTACGGAAACATCATGAAAGAAAACGGAGAAATGTGTGATAATTTTTATTAACAGTAAATATTTAATAAATATAAGTGAAAATAAATTTACATGCCAAAATTGCATTGAAACTGGTGGTAGTAACCAGTATAAAAATTGTTTTTGACTCAAATTCTAATACAAGTTTTATTTTCATTATAACTTTAGATAATTTCTTTTCTTTGTATAAATGCATTTTCACACATAAATGCCTGTAATTTATTGTGGTAAACGAGATAAAAAAATTGTTATTCGCTCAGTTTCTTGTGCTTTGATAATTTTTCACCATTTACCGTCTATTACATTCCCCAAATCTTTGCTTTGAAGTATATATTGTATTTATCATTTCCGTCTAATATGAAAAAAAAAAAAACTTTCTTTTATAATCTGCGAGTTCACATACTAGCTATGCATAGCACACTGAGAATATTGATTCCAAAAATTACCATGTTAAGAATGGTTAATTTAGCACTGAGAATAGAGTAACTCAGCTTAGTTTTGTCTACTGAATGTTTGTCCTATTTGTAGGAATTCTAGGAGTACGCCACACTTCACATTCCAAAAAATCGTAATTTTTTTGGTGAGGGAAACCATTTGTGCCTCTTTGGAGCAGATTCTCATGAATTATTTCATTGTTTGATTACTTCTTGGTTTTCTGTAATATTGAACCAATATTCCGACAACATTCAATGCAAAATAATGACTTCAACTCGTCGTGGCACCAAGTCAAGTTAAACCCAACATCTGCTAAATTTGTTTTGTACCTTTTAATAGGTAGCATCTTGCCTTAGAAACGGCCTCAGAAGTCAAATGAGATATTTTTTGAACCAATCTCATTCCAAGCATTTTACATTTTTGTGTAAAGCTATTTCTAAAGCGGTCGACTTAAGCACAGCTAACGGTCACGAAAAGATTTCACTTTTCTGTCATTACACCTTCGAAAAAGCAAGATGTTTCTATTCCTTCCCCGTTTAAAGACGCGTGTGGTCGTCAACATCACCATGGAGTGGACATTTTTATTACAGTGTCGTTGTCTCTTTGACAAAATTGGGAAATATCTCGTTAGCAGTAGTTGATTGGCCTTAGGTGAATTTTTTGTGAAGGGCCGTTCTTTCGTTTGAGGTTTAGACGTCCACTTGAAAAATGTTAACCCGATCCAATGATTCTAATAAATGCTACAAACCAATAAAGAAATTTAAAAAAAGGCGTTTGATAAAATAGCGTGTTAAATGTTGAAAAAATATTTGTTTACTTCAAGCAAAAAGAAAATTTATTTTTTCAGTCATTTTAAAATTAAAAAAAAAAAAAAAAAAAAAAAAAAAAAAACCGGTTTTGATATTGGTATCACGATTTGAGTCAGGAAGTAGAACCCTATATTTGTTGTTAAATATAAGACGAAGAAAACACAAGCACATTTGCATGTTTTAAAAAAAATAATGCTTAGTACATTGTCATTTACTGTAGACTCATGCAGTCATTTTATTCATATCACGCTTAGCGTTTACTCTGAATAGTGCTATTTGTACACTGTGATTAGTGATATTGTAAGGTGACCAACTTTTTCTTTTCACAAAAAGAGTACCAATGGTATATCATTATCCCTTTTGCTACCGGAGTGAGAAAAAAGAAGTGCTTCTCTGACCACGCAGCTTCTTACCGTGGAGTGTCGCGCTGTGCCCAGACGATTTTAGATATTAAGCTTATTTCACGAAAAAATTCCTCTAATAACATAAATTTCATAGTGTAGTAATGTACCATTACGTGGAATACTAAGATATAAGAAAATGTGTGTGTGAATCTTATTTTGCTGTATGATATTTATATAAAAAAATTATTCAATGCATAGTCCAACGTCAAATGTCTTACACATATATTTCGTCATATTTTGACGCTTCACGCAAGAATTTGAGCAAAGGGCCCATCTTCTTCCTTTTTTTCCCCTTTAATGACTTTGTACAGATTTGATTACTTTCGCTAACTTCACTGTCAGATTTATTCATTAATTTGCAAATCTCAGTATCAGACAAATACTTTCTTTTCGTTATCACTGTCGCTACAAATAAAAACCGAATGAAACGAACAAATGAGAGCATCTGCTACCAAAAGCCCTAAGCCCATAAACATCCATAAATTCTCATTCGAACTTTTAAGAAGCAAGCAAGAAAGAAAAAAAGGAAACAGAAAGCAAGTGCATTTTTTAAATCATGCCATTACATTCAAAGAGCCGCGCCGCAACACTTGCTTTTAACAATTACCCCCTCCTTTTAGCTAGAATTTGAAATCCAAGCCGATATCACCAAGGTCAGCACTCCAAATAACCTATCTATATAAATTTCGCGGTGTTGTAACGCTATATAGTAAAATTAAAAAAAAAAAAAAAAATCAAATAAAAACGTTCTCATCAAGCGTATCTGTATTTATAAGCTGGTCTGCAAAAGGAGTTCTCGGAGTGTATCAAATGTGATACGCTAGGCACAGGATAGCAAACGCAAGCGTATCGCATGTGATATGCTTGGAGTTGTAATTCTTAGATTTTTGAAATAAAAACTGAGTTTCCTCCAATTAATAACATTTTAATATGAAATAATGTAAAGAGTAATTTTTATGTATTTAATTGATATAAATTTTATTCCTAAAGATTATAGTTTTGTGTTCAATGCATTTTTTCGGTGTAAGTCTAGATTTTTTTTTTTTTTTTTTTTTGCACAGCGTACTCGCTTCAGAACAACTTACACTGAGTAAAAATGCCCTCTTTCCATTAGCATTTGTGCATGTGTTACATAGTGTACACTGAATCAAGAGTTTTTAATTTTAATGGATATATGTTATTTTTCAAAAAAGAAAATAAAAATACGAAAATATTTCTAACCACCTTATAACCTCCTTTATTGTAATTTTCAGTCTTTCCGTCTCTTTAACGTTTTATACTTTAAATACATATTCGAATTTATCTCTAAGCGGAACATTGTAATCAATAACTACATCTTTCAATTCAGTCAATTCAAATTCGACAGTGAGAGAAACTTCGTCCTATTTAACTTTGTTTTTTAAAACAGTACTCTTCAAACAATTTAATTCAGTGAAGTAGACCGACAGTTACTCAATGTATTCATAACGAATTTTGTTAAAAATTAAACTTTTCAAAATGTATCCTTAATCCCAGATTTAAATCTCTAAAAATTGTAAATTTGATCGTAAGTAGTAATGATACGAATTTATATCATATGTCGATTTATATTGCAAAAAAAAAGTCTGAAATTTCATTATATTTTATTTTTTGTTTGTGGTATAGAAAATGATACCTGGATTTATCGTTTTGAAAGAATGTGTTTGTAAATGTAAGTTTTTTTTTTCTAAATTTAAATAATATGATTGATGCGTATCATACAATTACATAATGTGCTCAATTGATGATAAAGAAGTTTGAATTTAAAATTATAATGTCACTTATACTTATTTTTAACAATTTCTGAATGCATTAAATTACTACTTTATTATGTTAACGCTTTATTTAATATTAAGTTTAAAATAGTGAACAAAGTTGGAACTTAATTTTATAATATATATTTCAAAAATTTTTACAGATATGTTCATATTTCTTGCGTAGCGAAGTTTTAGCATCTTAGCTTTGCTTCCATTTAAATTTTTCTTGTACTCACCTAATATTTCAGCATGTCTTGCTGATAACTTGCAGAGTTTTTAACCATATTGTTCAAAACTTAAGGAATGTATGAACATTTGCTAGCGATGCTATGTATTAAAATTTGAATTTAATGTTTTATATATTCATAAAAATGTAAGTATTTATGATAAAATTTTTTTAACTGCATATGCGCAATACATAACTATTATTTTTGTAAAGTTAGATGAAGAGTTTGAGGGAAACATATGAAATTTATAGTTTTAGTTGAGATTACGAAAATTCTCCGGATTTTAATTACCTGTACTTCAGTTATCCTGTAGCAGAAAATAAATTAAGAGAATTTTTACTCAAATGGATATTTCTTAAATTTGAATCTTCAAATAATTAGTAACCAAAAGTATCTGTACTTAAGTACGGTTAAGTACAAATATAAATGTGTGCAGATGCTTTCAATTTAATTATTCGGAAAATCAAGTTTTAAAAATATGAAATTTGAGAGAAAAACCCTCCTTTATCTTCTCTTTGCAGGAAACTGCAGTTCAGCCATTTAAATTTCGGATGCATTTCGGAACTTAACATTACAAAACAAGGATCGTGTGTAAGCTGTCCTGAATATTTGGCTTTGAAGTTATGAAAAAAACTAATATATTTTAAAAGTTTGTTGTTGTTGTTATTTTTATGAATGCATATGAAATGTTTCTGAATAATGTAATACAGAAGCTTAAACATTATTCATTTGTAATAATTGAAAAGCTTAAAGCGTTTCTGATTTTTACCATTCATTTTTTTTAGAATTTTTTTTTTTATTTATTTTTGGATACCTTATAATGAAATAATACTTATTTTAAAAACTGGAAGTAGTGATTAAGGTAATCACAAAAGAAACAATCGAATATTTTAAATGATTTCATGTATTATTTGAATTTAAACATAGATATTTTATAGATATATTTAGCGATATTCTTTTAAATTTATAGATGGGGGATAAAAACTTAATTCTATTTGATAATTTTAATGCTAGGGAAAAAAAAAAAACGTGAGTTCTTAGCAAAGAAAACATAGAAAAAGTTATTTGTCTAAATTAGATAAAATAGTAGGTTTCCCTCTCCACACCCAAATCTGTTAAAGCTTCAAATCAATATTAATTAAAAAGTGGGAATAAAATCTATTTTATTTATGTAATGGAACTTCAAAGCGGTTTTTGGATTGATTTAAATAAATAGTTTATATCGCGAAAGCTATGTCAAAGAATGTATTTAATTTAAACCAAATAAAATCTCAAACCAAGCTAACATTCAGGCACTTACATTTGCAGATGAGAACTAAAGAAAGTCTTCCCCTTCCCCTCTTAAACGAATGTTAGAATGGAAAATGTCTCAAACTTAAGGGCAAGAGCAGGATTCCCTAGTGAGCCATAGAAGTTTCTGTCAAATTTCATTGTGTGTTTGCAACTCTCCCCTATTATCTTTCAAGATGTTTAACTTTTAAAAGGGGGAGTAATTTTGTGAATAAAACACGTCTCAAACTAACTAGAAGTAATCCTGTGAATGCAAAAAAAAGACGTCTTTACATTTCTTCGGCAAGTTCCCGTCCACATGGAATAACACGTCTGGAACGCTTTTGAAGTATCTTGAACAGGGCAAGAAAACCTGTGCATAACGCTTAGAGGATTAATTAAATCGTTATTTTCAATTCGTATATTTTATGGGCCCATGTAATTTGATTTTCAATTTCAAGTAATTTTGATATTTAATGGACTTAAAATATTTGAATTCAGAACTCATTTGACAACAAAGCCGAAAGAAGAATATTTATTTGCAGTATATCTTTATATATCTCAAAAATTGTGAAAGTTTATTTTCATAAACTTTTTATCTGAATAAGTCACATATATACCACGTACACACAGTAAACAGTAATATACAGTAGTTTTCTGTCATTATAGTTATTAAACTGTTATCTTTAAAAATGTCTTTTGTATGTAATTACTTAAAAATGTATATATATAAATATAAATCATTAGCAACATTGTGACATTGGACTATTCGCAGTTTCTCTTCACTAACCTTGGGTTAACTTCACTTGTTTTAATTAAGATTGACTGCTTTTGCTAAACAACCTTTGCCCAACCAAAAATGAAACGTGAATATGTAGATAGAAAGCAGGTAGAAATGAAGTGAAGCGGGAGAGTTAGGAAATATATAAACTCCAACTGAAAGTCGCGAAAGAAAGGTTGAAGGAGGAGTTGAAAGAGGTGGATAGAGAGGTTGAAGGAGGAGTTGAAAGAGGTGGAAAGAGAGGTTGAAGTAGGTGGTTAGATTAAAAGTGGAGTGATTCAAGATATTTAATTATTCCAGTGTTCAACAATTGATCCAGAGTCTGAGTTGCAGTTGAGGAAGGATTAGTGGTAAGAGTCTGTTAGATTATTATTGGTGAGTTGAGTTAAGGTAGTAAAATCCTTGCCCGGGAGAGCATTAATAATTGTTCTTATATTAACTATAAGTTAATAAATTGCGTAATTATTGTTCTCGTGTCTCTTTGGTTGATTTATTGAATCTTAGTGTTTAATCATTGAATTTAGTTATGGCACAAGAGGCAGCCCGGAAAAGGCAGGCGTCACAACATTAATTACAAACTCTCAGCCTTTCAGATGACTCGTAATGAATAAGCTTTGTCTTTTTGTTCATGAATCCTATTGTTCTCCAGTTTTGATTTAAATTTTCAATAAGTAAACAATATATTAAATCATCAAAATTCTTTTATACTATCCCATTTATAGTGGCAAATTTTTAATTTAAAAATAATGGTAAAAATAATAGATTTTGTTATAAGATATTTCAGTCAGCTTGAAGTGTAAAACTAAATAAACAATTTACGATATATATTTAATCGTATATAACGGAGTGATTAACTGTGGGAGGCATTACATATAAAATTATTAGTGAGCCTTTTCATTAAGATATAACGCTTACATTCTACGTATCAAACATTTGGTACAATTTTATTTTACTACGGCCAATCACTTAAGTGTTCTTTGTGTTTCCTCTAACTTGTAATTTTTAGCCACTCTGGATAAAATTTATCGCTGGTTTACATCTATCATAAATGCTTCAGAATTTATGTCTAATAACCTCTAAAAACTCGTTTATCAATATTACCATGAAGGAATTATCAAGATTCGGCTGTGTATATTTCTACTTCCTGATATAAACTAAAAATACTAAAAATTAGCAGGTGCTGAACAGTATCGTTTGAAAGCTAATGTGCATATCCATACATACTAGGAATGCTCCAAAATGTTTTCCGTCTTTGATAATGTGTTGGTAGAAAGGTTCAAGTTTTTACTTTCATATCTAAATTTATTTTGAACAACATTTTAGGTAATGTAGTGAGTGAATCAACTGGTATGAGTTGAACACATCAAAACTGAACATTTTCTCTAATTTTTTCATTTTTCAATGCAAGTGTTTAAATTGGATAAATCGATTAAAAACCACTAAAAAGCGAATGAAAATAAATATTTGTTTGATAATTGAGTGTTTTATAAAATAACGTAAAAATTATTTAAGCTGGAAGTTTTATTAAGAAGTATAAAATGGTAAACTATTATATAAAGAAAATATTTGAACATAGATATTGATACGACATTGTAATAAAAATAATAAATTTTGATATTATTGAAATTTAAGCAAAATTACTTTAATTAGGGTTACCATGATACCGAAAAGTGGAGATTCATGTCCATTTAAGCAGATTAGATCATCAATGAGATTTAGTTAAACTGGCATATACTTTAACGTTTAGACCACCTACTACAACTCACCAATGAAAGATAATGACGATATCATGGTTACTTAGGTTTCTCGCTAAATTATATTATGGGAACTATAATGGAAATATGGGTACGCCTTTAATTAGTGATGGAGTTCAATATTTCAGGCTTACTAATAATGTTCTGTAAAGTTTTCTAATTTGTAAGAGTAATTGGTAGGATATTGAAAGCTTATTGAAGTTTCGCTTACGAAGAATTTAGTTTCTCGATAGGAATCTTCCTGCCGTAAATGATGAGAAAAATAGTAACAAGTACAATAATGCATTTATTAAAAGAGTTAAATTCGAACTTATGAAGAATGCATTCACACATACATGCCCGCACACACACATTATATATATATATATATATATATATATAAATACATAAATCTTGGGTGCACAGGATTCAAAAAAATAAACAGAAGTGCAAGAAATCTTATAAAACTTTATTCATAAGTTTTGGAGTCGTTTCAACTAAAAAAAACATTTTTCAAATTCATATATGAGAAATATATACAGTTAGGAAATATGCTATATTTCATATATCCAATATTATTACTTGGAATCCTTATTTTGTAAATTTAGTGAAAAGGTGATGGTATAAAAACAAAACTTTGTAACTAACTACAGTAGTTTTCTTCAGTTCTTTGAATTATTTTCTGAAGTTTTGTGGCAATTCTAATTTTTATAGCAATCAGATATAACAACAATGTTAATAAGCTATACGTTCAGAAAAAAACTTCAGAATATTAATTTTCTAAAATTTAATCATATTTTAACTAAGTTTTGGAAAATATTTTATTATTTTTAGAAGTAGGTGATACTTTTGTCCGCGATGATAACAACAATTCGATACTTCTTATTAGTTTCATGCTTATATAGGTACTAAGTTTTACAAATTACTCAATATTTATAATACTCATTTAACTAGAAATGTTTTACTTTTTGCCTTGCTTATTAAAAAAAAAAATTTAAAAAATATTAAAACGAATGTTTTAGGAATTTTAAAACAAATTTGTCGCTTATAAATAAGGTAAGGTAATTTTTTTTACTTTAAATTATGCGTAACATAGAAAAATCATTTATACTTGTGAATAACTATGATAAAAATAATGAGTTTCTAATTTTATTTTGCTTTGGAATTTAAAAAATTAAAATAAAAAAAAAATTCAGCTTATAATAATTTCTTTTAAAAAAGCGTTATGTTTAGGGTAATTTTTATTCCAAATTAAAAAAAAAGTCGCATCATTACACTCAGGATGTTATATTTGAATAATTATTAAAATCTTCAGATAAATCCATTCAACTAAATAAATATTGTCTTAAATTTTCTGGAAATTTTATTTGCTACAATAGTGAAATAGGATTTCCATAATTATTAAATAAAGAATTCAATCAATGGAATGGTTTCTTATAAAATTAATTCGTTCATTAAAAAAAATTAAAATTAAAGACAAATTAATTTCATTTCTTGCAAACAATATTACTGTTAATATTGTTACAAATTTATGCCCGAATGACTCTTAATGATATGTTCAATACTTTATGATCAAAAGATAAATGGTTTTCCTTGATTTGCTTTTGAGTTGAATTTTTGTGTTGCAAAATTATATATATATATATATATATATATAATTCATTTAATTCAGCAGCATACTTATAATAGTGCAATGAAATAGTTTAAAGACTAGTTAAATAATTTCATCAACCAAGTATTTAAATGTAAAATTAAAAAATGTATATATATGTGTATATATTTATATATCTTAAGAAATACTTCACAAATTGAGAATAAAGTGCATCTTTTATCATATTTTGAAAACATAAATACTTACTAATAGCCATTTTCCATCTTACATGCGGTTGAGGAACCCCATCCGCTTGACAATCAATTCTAGCTGGGCGTCCTGCAACTGTAGATATGTCACTTGGTTCTAGCATCCACCTCGGAGGTACTACGGGTTAAAATAATATTTTGATAAGGCCTATTTTTCTCTGAAATAGGCTTTTTAATTAAGTTTCCGGAACCTTTGGTTTTTGTAATCATGGGTTAGTAAAAATAAATCAAGATATAGATTTTCTGTACTTAATTATTTTAGCAGAAATCTTAAAGAATTCATTACATCAGAATGTGTACACACACATATATATATATATGTATATATAAGTTTTTTGGCATAATAATTAATTTTTTATGCATAATGTTGTAAATTCTAGCTATGAATATTCAATATTTTAGATTGAGGAAGTTGAAGATTGATGTCATCCGTAGAATGGAGAAGATAATCTCCATTCTACGGATCTGAACTGTTAAATTCTGAACTGCTGAACCAGATTCTGAAGAGTTAAATCTATTGAGCTTTGCAATGACGACCTTCGTCACACACACACACACACACACACACACACACAC
>BMAW01035706.1:375494-428036 GCA_019974015.1 Nephila pilipes | reverse complement strand
TGTGTGTGTGTGTGTATGTATTATATAAACACGTTTTCGAAAATTTAAAGCTTCAAGGAAAGTACATATATATATATATACTTTTCATGAAGCTCTAAATTTTCGAAAACGTGATTATATAATACATAATCAAAATATAGACAAAATAATTTATGTAAAAGGTTTAAAATTAAGACTTCAGTTTTAATTTACACTAAAAATGAAATTAACATATGTTTTAATTCAGTTTAATAAATAAAGAGTAAAATGATATTTTGAGTGGAACACAAATGATTTCCCCTACTTATAATAGCTCATAGACACCACAATTCAACATCATCACAAAACCTTTTTACTTTTATACTTAAAATTTTCTAATGTTTTTATTGTACATGAAGGAGTTTAGACTCGAGATTCTTCATATTATGTTTCTTATACATTTTTAATGAAATAAACAATATTTAACCATGTTTAATTACATCGATAGAAAAAAGATATGTTAAAAAATAGAATAATAAAATAGCATTAAAAATAAGATATTTCGTTAAATTGTTTATGAGTACATTTTAGAAAATATTCGTATTGACATATGTTTAAAAGGATTCATAAAATTAAATTTCATGAATAATGTTTGATATCCTGAAGTTTTAATAACTTTAGCTTAGACATATCAGTAGAACTGAACTGTAATGTTACACGTCATCATGTTAAGATGTGCAATTCCATAGAATTAAAATTAGATTTTTATTAGAAAAAACATATGTATATTTAAATTCATATTAACTTTCTTAAATTATTGAATTTATTTTATTTTATTCGATGGTCTCTAAGATTTTATTGTAAAAATAAAAACTTTTCAGTCAGTTAAATTTTTTTCAATGTTTTATTTTTTCAGGATTATTGAAATTATTATTATTGTTAATTTTAATTTTAATTCAGTTAAAATTAACTGAAAAGTAGTTAATTATTAGTCTGCATTAGTTTTAACTAATTCCGACTAACTTCTGTTCAAATTAATTAGTTAATCAATTAATTCAGAATTAGTTTAAATGGGTAACGGTAAGAATAAGACTTTTTGTGAAACTCTTATGCTAAAAGTTTTATTTATTATCAAATGCTTGAGCTGCCAGTGAAATTAATTTTGCAAAGGTTTCGTAGTGTTTGCCTGGAATTTAACTTCTCAGTTAATTTCAGAACTCACTTCGATTCTGAGTAAAATTAAATTACTGAATTGCAAATTTCAATCGGAACTCTTTCATTACAGAGTGCCTCTAGCATATAAACACCTCACTGTTTGCTTCGGAAATCTGCAATCGCCTCGCTTGAATTGCGTAAACAAGTTTCCTGAGTTTGACTGAGTGAATTTGAATCCTCACCTTTTCACTTTGTATGCTTTTAGAATTTTATTCCGTGAATGTGACTGTGAACATGTGCTCTCCACGTAAGTGCAAAATTCTAAAAATGTCTTAAGACATTAACTAACAGAGGATTAAAAGCTGAAGCTTTAATATGTCGTATTTTTTTTTTTCTTTTTCTAATTATAGCTTAAAACTAAGCAACTAGAAATTATATTTTCTAGTAAATTTAAATTTATTTTACTATCTGAAGGTAATTAATCTTACAGATTTATTCCACGAATAATACAAGTATATATATATATATATATATATATATATATATATATATAGTTCATCTATTTTTGTATGAATTGCTATTCACAATATTATCATGTATTAAATTTTATTTAAATAATTTTGTGGTTTAAATTTCCTTAAAGAATAAAATTTTAAAATTTTTCATTTCGAATATATTTTACATTAAATTTAAACACTAAGCAGCACTACATAATTAATTTATCAATAAACAAAAACATGAATTTAAAATAAAATATACAATGAAATGAAATGTTCATTAAACTTATTTTCTCAAAATAAACTGTTTTAGTCGGTTTCTGAATTTCGTTTGTTTATGGGATATTTCTAAACATGCAAGACATATAAAATATATTTCATTGCTAGTCTTCTTTACATTTGATAAAATGAAAAAAAGTAATTGCTTCTAAAATATATGCAGATGCATACTTTGAAAATTAAGGTTGTAAATGCGGTGAAATTATCAATTTAAAAATAAGATCGAATAAAGCTCAATAAAATAAAATAATAGATTTATTGAGAAAAAAGAAACCACACACCTTTGACAGTCAAAGTTGCACTGTATGATCCCGATGCTACATCATTAGTGACAATGCAAGTATAGTTTCCATTGTGTTTATAAGTAAGATTTTTGAAGGTAAGAGTAGATATAGACCCATCTTCTTCTTGAAGAATATTAACGTTTAGTTCTTGCTCTGTTAATGGTTCGTCATCTTTTAACCATCTGGTTGATAATGGTCCATCACCGCCAAGCACGATGCAAGTAACAGCTGTCCTCATTCCCTCGTGCAAATTGTCCCGAAAGGAGAAACTGGCCACCTTGGGTCCAGCTAAAATTAATTTTAGTCGATGATTTTTAATTTATAATGGAATAAAAATCAATTAAGTTCATACATTTTTACTTAATTTCAATGCTTAAAAATTAATTCATGAGGAATACGTAATTAAGTTGAAGACAATAGAAAAATAGCATTAAAAGAAGAAGGAATTTTAACAAGTGTGTTAGAAATCCGAGCAGCATTGTCAAAAGTAAGTGCCTGTCTTCAGAAGCTTACATTTAGTAAATATATTTGAAGTCAGTATGTGTAACCATGTGAAGAATATTTTGAACCTCCAGATGAAGTTTTAGCATGAAGTAATTTTTAACTCAAAAAGATAAGTAAAAGCTAGGTTTAGAAATTATTATTTACTCTCCACGTCATTAACATGCTAAAATTATTTGTATTATTTATAGTTCTTCCATATAATGTTGCAGAGTATCTTGTTATGATTTGTGTTAATAAGCAAAAGTCTCAAAATAAAATTATTTCATATGATTTAAAGTGTAAAAATAATTCTCACTGTAGTACTTAAAAAAGAAAATTTAGTAATAAATGAATCCTTCTCTTAAATTTGCAATTTATTGCCAATGCAGCATGGTTTTACACTGAAGGCTTACGATGGTTGTGTATAAAAAATTAAGAAAAGTAAAGCAATATTGAATAAAACAATTTATAAAGTATATACTTTAAAAATTATTATGTTTATTTAACTATTTAATAATGAAAAATATTATTTTTATTTATTTAATTAATTAATTAGTAACATTTAAAAAAGCAATATCATATACATCTTCAAAAAAGGCTCATACGATAGTTGGATTTGTCACGATAGAATGACTCAAGATTCAAATTTTATTCCGCCTAGCATTTTATTCCTCATTTTCTTGTCGAATATAATTTAATGATTTCCGGATTTTTTAGAGTGATTCAAAACTAATTAATCTTTGTTATAATTTTATGTTTGAGTTTGATAAGACTTCTTTTTTTTTTTTTCTTTTTTTTGTATCGGCATGCATTACATATTTGAATCGGACGATTTTACCTGATGTCATCCGTTTTTATCATATTGTTCTTAGAGGATAAATTAATAATGTAATTGATTCAAAATATTTTGTATTATCCACAGAAAAATATTTGATTATATATGAATACTGAATTTAAACTAATATTTAATACTGATAGATATACATTTTAACTTTATATTGTATAGTGAATGATCTCTTAAAATTAAATAGAATTTAAATTTTTCGTTAAGAATTTAAACCGATAGGTTGATTTGAATTATTGTTATTCTAAGAAGATAGGTCCTCTGCTGATAAAATTTGCTATTTTAAACCAAGAGTGTGTCGAATGCAACACACGAGCTGATTGAGTATGACACTTATCTAATATGATCATTGTCTTAACTTTTACGCTATCTTATATAAGGAAATTGAGTCTTTTTTTTGTTTACTGCACAAAAATCTTTTGTTCTTAGCTAATTTCTTTGACGAAACCTGAACTTGAAACTATGGCATAATTTTTTTTTGCATATCTGAACATGAATCCTGGATAATAGACATATCGCCTTATTACCTGGGTACGGACTTTTTCAAAGTAAAAGAAAAATTGTTCATAATCATTTTAAAATCTAAGGATAGTGAGTGATAATTATTCTTACTCTAGAAATTTACTATGAATTTCACTCACCAACAATAAGTAATAATGTATTAAAAATAATTATTTATTAGAACAAATGAAGCAAAATGATTTTTGATGAATAATCAGTTAGTTACATTCGCACTGAATTAAACAATATCCAATGTTCTAAAATACAATCAAAAGTGAAATGCAAGTTAGTATTATATATATCATTGCTTTAAAATATTTTAATCATATTGAAAAAGTGGTTATCATTAAACCAGTACTTTTAATGATGAAAATAATATAAGTTATGGGATTGAAATATTACTAAATCCAAAATCTACATTCTAGTAACATGTGTTAAAAAAACTGATGCTGAATGTAATTTTGTTTGATACAGTAGACTGATTTTTTATTTTTAAAGAATTTTTGTATTTTTAAAGAAGCTTCTTTCAAAAGGAATAAAAGCTCAAGAGTTCAATTTTTTTCATTTTTCAGATTGAAAAATCTTTAGGTAAAAAGAAATCAAACATTTTTCTTACATTTTCATAAAATAAAGAAAAATAACCTGATTGATCCAAAGTAAAATATTTATTTCAAAACTTATTTACCCATAAAATATTTTTGTAAGATGGACGAAAGAAATCGCTATAAAATAAATCGCTGTGTAGCATGAAACTCCTATCCACGAAGAGCACGTTTAAAAAGCGTTCATCATCTTAAGATGAAGTGAACGTGAATTCTCTCTCTCCTTTTGAACTCAATAGCAGGAAATAATTTGTCAAATTGCTCACCAAACTGTTTTATTATAACTTGTATATAGTGTGATGTAAGAAATAGTAATTTAATAGTATGCGTGAGTGTAGATATATACGTAAATTGTGATTACCTTATATACATTTATTAATGAAGATATATATATATATATATATATATATATATATATATATATATATATAAGAATTGTCTATCTTAGATTTCATTTGTTATCAATATTTTAAAAGTTTTTTCTAAATTTCGAATCGTGTTCATCATAAAATTGTTTTACAGATTTAAAATACTTATTTTTGAGAATATTTAAGAATTCTAGGCATTCGATTATCTTATTAATTTTTCTTATTTTTATTGCATAAAAATATTATTTTACACATTAAGTAAAAGTTAAAAGCCTGGTTTTTGCTTAAAAGAAGCAAGACATTAATATTATTTACAAAAATATTTACACTTCACTTAATTTAAATTTGTTTGTTGGAAATAACAACTGTGTGAGATATTTTTTAAGTAATGAGAGCAAATTTATATAAAACGTCGATTTCTGAATTATAAACAAATGTTGTACTGATTACGAGAGTTGTAAATGATAGGACGTTGAATTTTGAATTGGGATCAATGGATGAAATGATATCTGAGTCGTTAACTTCATACTCTTAAATTTTTCAAAACACCTTGTTGAGAAATTTGTGATTAAGTTTCTAATTGCATGCAGATGCTTTCCCTTCATTCTTCCACAAGTCGAATTAATATTTGAACATGGTGATCGTTTTGAATCTTGACTACTTAGCTTCTCCCACTCTAAAATCAAAATAATTATAATACCATTGCCTTCACAAGAAATATTTTTAAGAAAAATTTTCTGCTTCACATTCTGATTCTTTCATGTTATTTACTAATGAATTTCTTTGAATCTTCCATTTTATTCAAGTTGGGAAGTGATATATTTCTTCTCACTCAATTATATTGATGAGAATTTAAGAAAAATGTATTTTCTGAAAGCTTATTTCCTCCATATTACACTAACATTCAAATTAAATTCGCATTATATGCAGAAAAATTATCAAATTTAGATAGAAATGAGAAACTTCATGCATATTTAATTAAAACTTTCATAACTTATTTGAAAAAAGATAATTTCTGTAAGTAATTTTGCATTAAAATGAAAATTTTTGAAATATCAAAGGTAAAAAAGAATATATTAACATGTATAATATTTTCGAAATATTTTATTTGAAATCTCTTTACAATGGTTTCATGTATTTATGTTACGCATATACATTAAAATACATCATATGAAAGTCATTGCATTATTTATGGGATATTGAATGAAATAGTGAATTTTGGCAACGCAAGAATCTAAGTTTGTATTTCGTAATAAATATCTCGTGTATCGTAATTATCTTTCATAATTTATAAAAAATTGTCTTCAACGGGAGCTCACACATATTTCTGTAAGTTGACTTCTTCTTTTTAAAATATTTACTTAAATCCAGTTTATCGTGAAGTATACTCAACTATTCTTACGCTCCGAATACTTAAAATCACATTGTACTTGTCGCCGATTTCTGAAAAAGCTGTGCCAGATTTTCGATTTAACAATCTTGTTTTTTCAACCTTTTTTCTTTTATTTTACTTGCGACGCTTTACGAGAGCACGTTCCCTTCTTTTCATTGACCCATTTGCTGAAATAACTTTCGTGAACTAACCTTCTCAAACCCCCTTTTCCCCTAACAAACAACTTTTATGTACATTTTCCACCTCAACAAATTTACGACTTTTACATCGGTTTATGGTGTTCAACCGTAAGTTTTGAGCGTAAACTTCTACTTGTGATTGGAAAGGGATCGTTCTTTAAGCACATCTTATCTTATTTATCTGCCCAGATTGTCCAAAACATGGTTGATCCTGAAATCAAAATTTTATGGCTTTTCGGGTAGAAAATCTACATTTTTCCTTTTTCTAGAAGACACTATGAAATTTATAACGTAACACAAGACACAATAAAAATGTGGTTTGAAATGGTTAATAAAACGTTACCGTTCCTTTACTATATTACAAATATCATTTTCCAGTATTGAACAGGATACAACAGTTTCATCGAATTGCTTTTCTTTCATTTTAGTACCACTAAATGTCAACAGATGGCATATAGGATTTAAACATAATTTTAAATATTCAACTTCGCGTCATAAAAAACATCATGAAAATGTTATACATGTTTATAACGTAGTAACTAATATGCTTATGTTAATTGCTCTGTAGAGAAAATTACTTTTAAATTTGATAGATAATTTACAGTTTACTACAAAATGAAATAATTCATATACAAGTGTTATAATAAGTTATTTATAAAACAGATAAATAACATTATATTTGAGGGAAATAAAGCTTGGAATGCGATCTGAAATACACAATTCGACAAAATATTTTGTTTTGAAATATTTCCAGTACAAAAAGGCTATTGTTATTTTATCAAAGTTGTTATTATATCGTTATTCCTTTTATAACATTTTATTTAATTTTTTAAATTGCTAGTTATATATCCAAGAATATAAGGTTCCATCAGCTATCTTTGTACTCCATTACAGTATTCGCAAGTTTGAAAACTGTAATCTTACTTTCAGCATAAATGTTTTCATCGACCATTTATCCTTTTCATTTTAAATTATTTTTTTCACAGACAACTAAGATCCTTTATATTTACAATAAATTAATGTTGATTATTCAACAGTTTCCATATATATTTACACTTACATGTTTTCAGATCTATCTGAGCATGTATTAAAATATTTATCCAGTTATTTTCTATGTTTTTTGATTTTTGGTCTCCCTTTTAGTATTAAATATCATTTGCTTCTCCAATTATTTTTTTCAAATACTTATAAAATTCCTTTTTTCCTTGTTTTATTACTGATATAGTACGTGGATAATGTTACACAACTGAATAGAATATACAAATTTAAAAATTAAACAATTTTTTTGAAAAAATAAACAATTCAATTAATTTAAAAATTAAATTTCAAAAAAATCAAAATTCCAAGCATTCATAACTTATTTCTTAAATATAATGTCTATGAAACAATTGTTATCCAAATGAATACATTATGTTAGAAGTAAAGAAGAGTTAAAGCACAAGAATGATGTACCATTAAATTTTGAACTGTTAACTACATTGTAAATCAATAGTTAATGATGGAAAACCTAACTTCTATTTTTAAATAAAACAATTTTAGTTATACGTGCATATACATTTATTTGATGCTCGATTAAAACTCTGATACACATCGCATATTCTTAAAGATACGTAAATTATTTCATGTCTTTTTCTATGATAACATTCTTTTTCATTTTTTTCCAGCCTGACAAAAACATTTTGGTACTCAAATTTATCACAGGATGCCCCCTTTTCTTTACTCGACTATTCTTTTCGAAACTATATAGTAAGCCAAAAGCAGTTGTACTTAGCATGAATCAAGAATCAATATGGAGAAACTCTTTTCCTTCATAAAAAAACAGGTGGTTACACACCAACCTCGAATTATGATGCGGAATGTTCGAGACGCAGGCTGCATTCCCTCACCGGATGTGACCTCGCAGCTGTACTGACCATTGTCCTCCCCCGGTTGAACATCTACAATCTGTAGGGTACCATTTGGATAAATCCTTTGCCGTTGGTTGACTGGTAAAGGTCTTCCTTCTGTTAAATAAATAAAAAAAAATAAAGAAAATAAACATGACATAAAAGAAAATGGAGATCCACTGTGCCATATTTGACCACAGACATGTGGTTACCAATGTATTTGGATAACAAACGATATTTGATGGCACAAATACTTTTGATTTATTAGATGTTTTATTGAAATAGATATTAATCAGAAATAACATTGTTCTTGTTAAATATATATTTTTCATTATTGTGTTAGTAAAATAATGTAATATTTCTAATTTAGCCATGTATTCCATATTTAAATATTAATATGGAAGAAATACACACACTTATTAAAAGAAATTAATGTATTTTAACATCAAAGATGATATTTATAAAGACAAACAAGGCTTCAATCAACACGTTCTTTCTTATAAAAATTACATTTATGAAAAGTATCATATAAAATTAATCAACGGCCGTTAAAAGAATTACAATTTTCCTCTACTATTTGTTTAAATTTTATTTATTCTTAGACAAAATTAGATTATTAATAAATGTCGGTTGTTCTGAAAATATAACGTTTGATATAGTTATAGTGTTTAATAATATATAATTATTTTATATAATGGCCTTAAAATTACATGTGACGTATATAGGTATAGTTTCAACGGAAAATAAACAAATACAAATTAAATAATCATGCACCTATTTTTAAAGAATGAAGCATGAAAAAGAAATATTCAGATTGAAAGAAATAATTAGTTTAAGGAGAGCTTAGTTAATTACCTAACCTTTATTCCTTCACAACATTCCAAGTATAATAAAATATATTAAAATCGATATATTGTTGTTCAAAAATGAGACCCCTAGTGGTTTGTTATCTGCTGTTTCATCTCATGGCCCAAAACATTTTCCTCGAGACATATCAGCATACATAGTGTGCATTACAGGCAACCTTTTATGTTCTCGAATGTATACATCGCGGTAACAGGTTTACGAAATTGGTGCATTCTGTGTAGCTGTTACCATAACGTTTGCTACAAATCGCTGTATTTATATCTCTCATTCCTTTAAAACTACCCATTAAGAAAGTATCGAGCCATAATTCTAAATAGAAAATTTATGGTGATAAATATTTTATATCAAAGTCTGAGATCTTTTTAAGATAAAATAATTCATGTTTCTTATAAATAAAAATATTTTGAATGAATAAACAATAAATAACTAAGAATAACTCAATAAATGTACTCATAACTCAGAATAACTCAAATTTTATATATTTATTATAATGCTAAGAGAACTCTTTTAATGTAAAACAAAGTTCATAATACTTAATATTAATAATAGGGTTATGAAAATAAAAGAATCTCTGTTAGACGTATGCTTAATTGAAGGAAGGAATAAAATTTTTAAAATTTATCATATTCGAATAGTTTCTTTTAAAAATAAATCCTCAATTTATTTTGCTTATCAAATAGTTTAATAAATAAACAAAACAATTAGTTTTAAATTATGTATATTTATTCAAGAATTATTAAGCATGTATGTAAAATCTCAAAAATATTACATATAGAGTAAATTGTTTTAAGTTATTTAGAAAGAAAAGTTTAATTTCAAAACAAGATAAAATAATTTATTTTTAAACTTTTATATAGCAGAAATAAACAAAATTAGTTTTAAGATATGCATATTTGAAAAAAATATTTACATGTGAGTAAAAATTCAAAAAACAAATTTGCACAAAATAATACTAAATAAAATTTGAAGTAATTTCTTAAGTATAAATATTATTTTAAATTTAACTATGTAATTTATTTTACTTATTTATAATATTTAAGAATGGAATTCAAAATTTATAACTTCACAATATGGCTCACTGGTAAAATTCTTCAATTATTATCTGGTACATAAATATTTATTAATAAATTTTTACTCATGATCTGGAATTTGTTATACTTATTGTTTATAAAAAATAAAATATTAAATAAAATAATATCACAACAAACAATATAAGGTTCCAAAACAGCTAACATAAATTGTTAAGTTTTTTAAAGCAATTTTTTTCTTTTTCCTATGGTAGTTATATCAATTACGTTAAATTTAAGACACAAAGTTAAATGGTAAGAAATCTTTTTCAAACGATTACAATAATTAGAATATTCAGATAAACTTCTACAACTTGCAATTTAATAAAGTGATAACTTGACAAAGTGTTTGAAAGTAGTAATGAGGGGAAAGCGTCTCGTATGAAGATGGGTTTCACATTAGGATGCATTGAAAACACACCACATAACATATTTTTGAAGTATACAGGAAAATACATCCATTATAATATATTGTTTGTGAAAATCTTTCCCATGGAGACAATTAGAGCCCAATTATTGTATGAGCTTTGCTTAAAAATTAGTTTGCATTAAGACCTGTACATAGAAACTTATGTTTTGTATTTTTTCATTGAACAGCGAATGTGTTTTATATATATAACATATGCATAGAATGACACTCATGGATATTTTATACATCTCGTTTCAAATTCATGTATTATATTTTCACTTACTAATTTATTCCTATCTTTACCTGAATAACATATTATTTGTTTACAAGAAACAGAATTCTAAATCACTTAAAGTAACAAATATTAAAAAAGGAACAAACCAAGACTGATATGTCCAGTTTAAATAAAGAAAATATGTGGTATAAATTATGATAGTGAAATTATCTATTACGTTAACAAAATTTCGACGTAACTTTAGTTTCTTTTGTTAGTCTTACTAATTAATAAAAAATGACATTCAAACAAAACCAACAATAAACAAGCAGCCTAAATAATAACTATATAATAATAAAACTTTAGATAGTAAAATCATAAGAATAATATACATGCAATAAATTCTTAAAATTTAATTTAATCTTAAATCGGTAAGCTCATGTAAGGCAATAGTTTTCATATATTTTGTACAATCATGTCTGATGAAGTAATTTTAATTTGGATCTTGTTTATACCAAGAACCTTGCTTCATCTTTGTAACATTACATTTCAAATAAAATTATTTAGAATTGTTTTAATTCTTTAGGTTCAAGGCTCAAATCTATTGGAAGTGACAGACATTTGGCAATTTATCTTCCTAGTTTGTCATAATCGAACATAGTTGCATTGAAATCCCTTAAGCATGTAATTCAATCCATCAATCTAAAATTCACATCCTAATCTTCTAACTAATATATAATCAGTTGAGTCTATTATATATCTCTGTTTACCACTCGTATGGTGCACTTGACTAAAAATATTTAGTATTACATCAGGGTTCGATTCTAACCATTTCATTGTTAGTCTACTAGTGATTAACCTTGGCGTGATATTAGTTGAGCGAAATAGAGTAATGCTAAGTAACATTGGTTTCAAAACTTAACTTAAAGTAAGGGGTACATTTACAATATTTTCGAGCATGAAAAACATATTAAGGTATTTTCTTGTATTACCTTAAAATAATGAATGAACTGAAATTAAAAAATTTTGAATTCCGTAGATATTCATGCTTAAATATATTTAATAGTAAAACTACTCTTGCTTTTTTAAATAAAGAAATTCATTATATTTATTAATTACAACTTATGATAGTGATTTAGCCTTTCAGCGTTTACTTCTAATTTAAATCTAGTAGTATACAAATATTTTGAAATTAATAACGAATTATGTTAATATTAATATTCGCAACATTTCCATAAATTATATTCTTTTTTAACCAAAGAAAGGATTTCTGTCCAAAATATGGATTGAAAAAAGCTTTTTGAAAACGTCCTTTTTAACTGGAGTTAAATATCACATAATGATAGACTCGCAATAAAAACCTTAATTCCATAAAATCACAGTAACATGATTTATGCACTAAATAGTTAAGGATTTTCCTAATAATTTAAAGTTATTCAGCCAATAAAAATGATACGTATAGCGTAGTTGAATTCTACTAATAACTCTAAAATATTGCAAAGGCAATTATAACTGATATTTGAGTTTGAGCAGTCTCCATCTTTCCTGCCATCAGACGTCAATCTCCAGTACCTAATTAATAGGCGAAATAGTCTAGACTGTAACATCTTATATTAATAAGCCTTTAAGATATCAACTTAAATGCAATTTACGTCAATTATGACCACATGTGTTTCAACGTAAATGTTTCGTACGAGTAATTGCCTGCTGTATTGCAAATGCTTATGACAGTAAGCCATTTCTAAGTGAGAACAATTATGAGAGGATCTAACAATAATAATTCGTAATATTCCATAATTGTTTCAATACATTTGATTTTTGATTATACTAAAGTAGTACTAGTATTACAATTAAGTCTGTTTTACTATATAATGTTTAATTCAAAGGAAGTAATCAATTTAATTTAAGGTATAGCCTAAATAAATCCCAAACATTTCATGGAGAAAATATTGGAAATACACATAAAAAATGTTTCATTACCTACATTGTAATTTACTTGAGGAAATGCATATATTTTACTGTTAAGAAACTTATGTATTAATTAAATGGATTAAAATTATGAGAAGCATTTATACATGTACGTACATCAGAAAAAAATCATAATACATATTTTCTTCCTCTCTCAAAAATAAATAAATTTCTAAAAATTTAAAAAATTCAAAGCAAAGTTTTTCAAAAAAAATAATAATAATAAAAATAGCCCCCCTAGGTGCGGTTTTTTATTAAATAATTATTATTAAATTACGCAATTAAATATAAGAATTAAAATAAATGATGAAATATTGAGAAACGGACAATAGTAAGTTTTTCCGATATTAAAATTAAAGGAAGCGATAATTTATTAAATCGAATATATTTCAGCTAAATGTAATTAAACTTAAAGCAAACGATAAATTCTTAAATTGAATATATTTAAGCTACATGTAATTAAATATTAAGCAAAAGATAAATTATTAAATTAAATATATCTAAACTAAATGTAATTAAAATTAAAGCAAACGATAAATTATTAAATTGTATAAATTTAAGCTAAATATAATAAAAATTGAAGCAAACGATAAAATAAATTGAAAAGTCATTTGGTAAGCCAAAAGTGATCCACCAAAAACAATTTCACCTTATATGGTTAAAAAATGGCTGATTCGCAGCTGTCTTAAAATTCTGAATAGCGTTATTTATTTTCAGAATAGTGTTATTTATTTCCAGTTTACATGAGATACTAGTTATCTTAAAAGATAAAGCAAAAATCGATAAGTAAATAAAACGCTTAATTTTTATATTTGTTTCTCTTCAATCTAATAAAAAAAATTGGGAGAAATTTATTACGATATAATTTTGAAAATTGAATTCATTAGTGGCGAAAGCAGGTATCAGGCACATATTTTACTTCAATACTATAAAAAATTCAGGAGAAATTTATTATGACGTATTTTTGAAAATTAAATTCGTTACTGGTGAAATCAGATATGAAAAATATATACTAATTAACAAATTCTTAAAAAGTGGTCAGTTACAACATCTTTGGGTTAATTAAAACAATAGCTTCATAAGATGGCTAATAACTAACATAAAATAATTTGCTACAAGCCTCATAGAAAATTGTTTCACAAATATTGTAATAATATATTATTTTGTTTTTCGTGAAATCTTTTTCTCATGACGTAATTTTTCTTTCACTATTTATTATTAGTTTTCTTAGGGTATTATTTTAATTTAGCAGGAATCTATAATCATTTAAAAAAATAAAAGGAATAAATGGATATTTTTGAAGGTGGCCTTGCAAAAAGATTAGTAGAAGTAAGGCTATGAAATTTGTTACAAATAATCTACGAATAGTAATATTGTGTACTATGGAGTCATTTTTACGAAATTCCCCTGGTTTTTCCCCTTAAATTTAAGTTCGAAGTGAATTTGCCTTCTTTGCACATACATATTTCTATATGCTCATGCTCAGATCGAAAACAGAGAATCTCATTTTATCTACGTTACAGTGGACAAATTACGAAACACATGATCATTAGATTTAGTACTAACAATCTGAGAATATTGATTGCTCACAACGAAGATGAAGTTTTGAAATTCAGCTTACAATTTATGAACTTTTAACTTCAATTTCATGTATGTCATATATGACGTCATAGTGTATCATTTCCAGACGAATAATTTAATTCTGATCTGTTTAGCAATTTTTTTTTCTAGAATATTTATTGAGATTCCTTAATAATTTCTAAAATATTTGCGATTGTTTTATGTGAATAAAGTCTTATCTTAAAAGAATAATTTTTGGAAAAGCAAGAAAAAAATCTTTGAAAAATAATTTTTTTAATTTGGCAACAATTTTTTGTATAGGAACGGCGCCAAGTACAAGCATTGAATTTCTTTATTTTTTGAGAAGTTATTACATTATACATATTTTCGTATTTCAAACTGCCCATTTTCATTTTCTTAGTTCTCCTGTTGTCATTCTTATTAATAATATTGTTGCTTTGATTGGTAAAATTTATTCCAAGTATTGATTTCAAGCCTACTCTCTCTCTTTCAATTGTAATTGAAATATCTTATTTGCAATTTTTAGAGCCATCCGTGATGTTCCACTTTTGGTGAATTATCGCCAAAAAATCTTTTATCGCCAAGTCGTTGTCTGCTGATTAATTTGTTTCATTTTTAATATTCTTGCTCCAAAAAAACTGGTAATGTTTTTTTTTCAGCAATTGATTCCTAAATTTAGTGCGAAATTTTTATATTTTAGACTTTATGTAAGTTAAAAATTTGCTTGGTGAAAAGCAACCCTATTTTCTTTCTATTATAAGCTAACAGTTGACTTGGGGTACTTTTCCATTAGCTGGGTACGAGACAAAACCGCCCAGCTTAAAAGGTGGCATCATTATCACAAAGCCTAAATATTGAAGAGAATAAAATATTTAATCCTGGTAGACTTTTATTTTTATTAAATTTTTAACGTCAAACGGTAACGGAATTATCGCCAGGCTACAATTGCACTAACTTTTACGCTTGGCGGTTTTTGCCTGGTACCCAGCTAACTCAAAAGTATCTAATTTCACATTATTAACTGTGAGTATTACTTAAGCTAGAATGAACCTTTATAAGGACATGAAAAAAAATATATAAAAAATATATTGTTTCCTAACAATATATACACTTGCCCGTTATAGTTTGTTTATATGTATGCTTGATTCTATAAATCAGTTCATTTTTGTAATAGGAACTATTTTGAGAACATTAAAAATATTAAAAGAGAATTTGCTCCTTAGCAATTCCTAAAGAAATTGTGCCTTAATATATATATGTTAGTGAAGATCATGTGTATTGGAAATCCTGAATTGACTTAGTAAATATATTTGAACTAACAGAATTGAAGCTTAGTACACTTTTACGTAAATATAAGGAAAAGTTCATGTATGTATTTTCAAACTAGATTTCTTAAGTACTTTTGTTCAAGAAAATTATAAATATTCTTTTCTGATGACAAGTGCAACATTTTTGATAAATTATTATTACTCATGAATTTTTTTTTTTTTTTGCTAGGTAGTTGGATTGTTAACTTTTATAACTAAATCCGTGTGAGGAAATTAAGTGCAACACTCTGTATTCTTGAATTGTAATTGTTTTAGACTTTATGAAACGTTTAATAATTAGTTACAGCTTTAATTAAAAAGGAGTTATTTTATAGATTAAATATTAAAATTATAAAATCTTAAAAATATATTATATGAAGTAAAAAACTTCTTCCTCACAGAATTTAAATTTATTTTGGTTTGCTATTTCATTAAATAAATAACTCTTTCCTAGTAGACTAATTTTCTTTTCACTTAAAGTTATATTTAAAAGTTAGTTCTCGTTAAAAGAAAATTTATACGCCCATTTCATTCTTTTTCAATTAAATGGTACTAAGGACAGGTATACCAGCTAGTTCAATATACTTATGCACAAATAAACTATGTTTATAAAAATTTATTTTTGTAAAATAATATATCAATAGTTTTATGATAAATATTCAATTATAACTGGAATATTATTTTACAAAAAATTACTCCAATTACACGTTTATACGAAAGAAAAAAACTGATGTAAGAAAATGTAAAATAACAACGAATATAAATAATTTTTAAAATCTTTTATTAGTCTTTAAATATGCTTCTTAAGAATTAGAGATTTTTAGAAGTATATAAATGATTTCACAGAAAAGAAATTTATATAATTTTCGAGACAAATCTGTTATTATTGCCCCTTTTATAAATATATAAATACATCCCAATAAACTTTATGAAAAATTGCAAAATATTTCATTCAAAATTAACTTTATTTAAATATGTTTTTTCATTTGCTTTATATTATGCAATGATTAAGATTTTATATATTCTTAATATGTTATTTCAGATATGGTTTCAGAACTCTTCTTATATCCTTGATTGTACAAGGCATCACTGACATTAGTGTTCACAAACATTTTAAAATACCAACATTATTTTTTATCATCTGATGATTATTTCATGTCAGGCATTCACTTCTTTTTTCTAGGTTTTTCTCATAAAAATATAAGAAATTTGATTATTTGTGATTATAACCAAAATAATATAAATCAAGCTTCAATAATTATCTTATACGATTATTAAACATACTATAATAATTTTCAAATTTAAGTGAACTTGCATAGAATTTTCCAATAAATATAATTTTATGCAAATAGTTTTTGATATACAGAAACTTCATATAGTTGTCTTTTTATAAACATATTTGTCATTTCATAAAATTTTCATTTCATACATAGAACAACGGAAACTTAATAACATTTTCAGAATTATTTTTCTCTTTTGATATAATGTTGTGATGATCGATGCCAAATAAAGAGTTATACGCTAGGTTTACGTCCTTTTCAAGAGGTTGATCGCGTAACTAAATATAATTAAATTTTAGAAAATAAAAAAAATCAGTAATGCTTTTAATTTTATATAACTCAACGTGACATAAATATGGATACTTTAAACTAGTAAAAAAAGTAGTAAGGGTAAATTATTCATTAAAATATACATTGAAGTACTAAATATCATGTACATGGTTATATACTTATACTCTCAAATATTAGTTTCTTTGTTTTCGAGAACTCGCATTGAAAATTGTCAAGTTTATATTTAAATAAGTGTACATTAAAACGAAAATGTTTCTTTAAATTATGGGATATTTTAATTCTTTTTACATCGTAACAAAACAATCGGAATCTCAGAATGCAATAATTTGTTTCGGTTTTCATTTTAAATAATTGCAAATATTCTTTCTTTTTAACTCAGTATATATGTATTTTTTTTCTTATCAAAAGCATTCAAGCTTAAATAAAATATTAAAAAAAAGTTTCTTAACCATTATTTCCCGCATTATTTTTTCAAAAGGGATTGCTTTAAAAGTATTCTTTTGAAATTCCTAAACCTCAAAAACGAAATTAATCTTTTCTAATGCATTTTAATCTTTTCTTAAGATATAATGTTATTAGTTTAAGAAGTCCTGATTACTCTCTTTGATCTTAAAATATTACTTATAAAGAAATACTAGTTTTTAATGATGTCCGACTATATATATTTACTTATCTTTAAATTACTTTTCATGTTTGAATAAGATATCTGAGTTTTTTTCAAAAATTACTTTTATTTGCAAATTTTAAAAGCAGAACATTTCATAATTCGTATTAAATTATAATTCAATAATTCACTATTTGAAAATATATTTCATTGAAAGTATTATTTTCAAAACTAAATGTTGTAGATTATATTGAGTTCTCAAATATATGAAGTTAAATCAAATGCTGGTAATCACAAAATTTCTAATTATTTTAGTTTTGATTTTCTTCTTTATCCCCCTCCTCCCCAATGTTCACTATTGAAATAAGAAATGATATATTACTGCTGAACCGGATTACCGTGTGTGCATATTTTTGAATAAAATGGCAAATTAACAATAAGGATGAAGAAAAATGTAACAATAAACAAAATAATAAGTACAATATTGGATATTACTTATATTTTATAATACTGCCAATATCTACTAGAGGATGTTTCCTTAAGTTCAAAATATTTCCATTTTATGAAATTTCCTGGTTGGTAATATATGTTAAGTAATTCTTTAAAAAGCGTGTTCTCCCAAACTGTAACATTTATACCAGTATGGTGAACTACTTTATACCAAAGCATTGGGGATGTCATTAATAATCACATATGATCAAATAAGTTAAAATAAGTTTGCCTTTTAAGAACGTCTATTAAATAATATATGAATGTATATATTAGATATTTTCTGTTTTGTATATTAAATTTATGATTTTTCAATTTGTATTTACTTTAGAAAATCTGTGTCAAAGGTGTATAAATATTAATTATTAGCATTAGTATTAGAACTATATTCATATAAGAATAAAAAGTATCTCTAAAAATATTAAATGTAATCAACATTATTTTTGGAGAGTAACTAAAACTGAAAAACTTTACTCACTAGCAAATAAAAAAAAATGGCTGTGCTAGGTTATGGCTCAAGAACAGGTTACGTTCAATATTTCGAGGCTACGGTAGTCTTTTGGACATACGTATGAGCTTGCGGCCTGCTTCAGGATTTCATGCCCTGATATCACTTAAGAACCACCTTGTAGTTGCGCTTATATACGTTAAAACTGTAGAAATTCCAAACCCTCACATATGCGTGGTGTGAGATCCTCGTCACTTAACCGTCAAAATTTATGAGATCCGTCGCAAATAGATTTAGTGATATTTCTAAGTGTGGAGTTAATAAACAACCATAATGATATGGTTACTCTTTCGTGCATGACCCTGTTATAGTTGAATTCGCATTTCTCTAAAGATCGATTAGGTGTACCAATGAGAGTTGCTGACGTTACAATAGAACTTCATCAAAACTATTTTAAGTTGTAGAAAAAGTGAAAACTCTTATGCCAGTTCAGATGTATCCTTTGTAACTTGTTGAAATTCAGTATTACGAAGTCAATCACAAATATTTTTGTATACCTCTTGTGAGATGTTAATGAAGGGGAAAAAAAACACTTTTGCAAAAAAAAAAAAAAAAAAAAAAATTGTAATGGCAAAAATTAAAAAATGCATATTTTGTTCCTGAGATTGCATAATAATCTTGTAGTCCCCTTAATCCACACTTTGCTTATTACAAAGATAAAATATTTCATATTTATAATTCACTTTCATATCATTCCTTGCCTTTCATGAGATTTTTCAATCAAAATAAATATATAGCGATTTAAATAAATAAATAATTATTCAATTGTCTAAAAAATATTTTCAAAAAAAAATCACTCTAAAAGGGCTTCCTGGTGAAAATTGTTTGAGTTAACAGCTCCTCATCTACAATTTTGCAGAAATGATACATTTTTAAAACACTTTGATAGTCTATAGAATTTTCAAATTATTTTTGATATAAAAATAAAAAGAATCAAAATTGTGGAGCATAAGTTAATAATTTTAGGTCATTCATTATTAATTTCTTCCGTAAAATAGATTAAGTTATGAACATTTTTTTTTGTAAAAAATAAAGTTATATTTAATTTAACGTTAGAAATTTAATGAATGTTATGAAAATGTAAATAACAGCAATAATGCTCTTAATCATTAACGATGATTGATAACAATATTATTAAGTTGAGTAAGATGGTAGTGTTTGGAATAAAAGTATATATATATATATATATATATATATATATATATATATATATATATATATATATATATATATACTTAGATCCTTAATGGTGTAAAACTGTTTTACTATTACTAAAAAAACATGCTTAAATGCATAGATAATAAATAAAAATATTTGTAACTTAATTCAGGCATATACACCGTTTAGGATGTAATCCTGTACATCAAAAATTAAACTCTTTATAATCATCCTTTGTTTAGAAATAACGAAATTAAAACGAATATGCTTACTTTTTAGTAAACATGCTAAGATTAATGGTGCGTAATAGAGTTCTGATAAAGACCTCATACCTCCCTTTAATCTAAAACTTTCTGTACCTAATTTAAAATTCATCATTCTTTACTTCATGAAATTTTCAAAACATTTTTATCACGGAACTTGCTTTTCGAAAGAAGAGTTGCTTGCTTCATCGATTTTTCTCTTCTATAATAAAGTTTAATCGTCACTCCAGATTATAATGACCACCAAGGACCAAAAAAAAAAGTTTGACGTAACAACTCATGCACACCAATCGTGCAGGGGTACATTTTCAGGGAACGTTTACTGCCTGTAGAATTTGCAATTCATATCCGTTAGAAAATTCGACTTTTTAACTGGTAATGCACCGGTGAATTTGAATTGCACAGAAGCTGTCGTTATAATGATGATAATAGTGTTCTGAAGTTTGAAGAGAAGAATAAGATAGGGGAAAATAAAATACTAAGTTTATGTAATTCAAGCCAGTAATTGCAACATTATTATAAATTTTAAATAAACTGATTTGATATAGATAGCGTATCATGAATATTTTAGCTGCATGTCTTTTAATAATAGCTAAAATAATTTCTTTAAAACGAAAAAGTAAAAAAAAAATAATTATAATTTAATCTAAACTATTCTGGTAATTAAAGTTATATATATATATATATATATATATATATATATGCAATATAAAGTTTGGGACAAAAGCAAATTAAAGGTCTGGGCCAATAACAACTTGAGAATAATTCAATTGCTGTAACAATCTTCGTTGAGTGAACCGCTGTCGAAAATATGGAGCACCGTTCGTTCATTCAATGTAATACCTCCCCACAAAAGCATTCTAAGACCACCATAATGGTCTCTTTCCTTGATGTTAGTGAAGTGAAATCATATTCCTACCTCCGTACATATAAACTTGCACTGAAAATAGGTGCTCAGATTGAAAAGTTTCTTAACAATAAGCAGATCATGACTCTATTAATGAGATGCCCATACTTCGTGTTCTAGACACCACTGTAAATGTGATACCGATGGGATGCTGTTATTGGTATGTAGTGTTCAGAATTAAGGGCGAATATACTACCTTTATGCAGACGTCTGGCCACCGTTAACGAAGATACCTCTAGTCTGGTTGCCGCACGCAGTTGATGAGCAATGTTGCCCGATGTCTGGTTCCATTCTTCCTTTGCATGTAGAATGAAGTTCCGGACATCATTTACCCTTTTTTTCAAGATTGTTAATCCTTCTACCACGTGTAAATGCATTCTGATAGTTTTATATAGCCATTATGAATGTATTGTTTCCTTTTAAATGCGGAAAAAATGTGTCTGGAAAAGCATCCTTATTTCTTTTTTCTAAATTCCCTTGACACTGAACGCACGCATTCCATGCGTTTGCATTTAGTGATGTCCCCTCTGTTGTCTTAGAGATTGTATTTGTGTGCGCATCACCTTTCTACTCAGTTGCCTTTTCACTGCACTGGTTGCAAAAATCTATTTTGAACAATATCATGGTTGTATGTTGAAAAATGAATTTGCTTGCTGCATAAGTGCTGCATGCTTGCTGCTTACATGTATATATATATATATATATATATATATATATATATCACACACACACACACACACACACACACACACGCACGCACACACACACACACACACACACACACACACACACACACACACACACACACACACACACACACACACACACACACATATATATATATATAACAATAGTAATTTTTACTTAATGAAAAATGATTCTTAGAAAACAAATACCTACACAACATCGGTACGGGATTATTTTACGATAAATCTTAAGCGTAAAGAAAAATATTTGGAATTGAAATCGTTATAACTATTGTTAGTGAAAACTAAAACAAACAAAATAAAACTTCTATAATGAAATTTGAAATATTGTAGAAATATGTGAAGAAATTTCACTTCAAGTCAAAATCATAAAAGTCAAAATTTATAAAAATTAACTAATATCTGTGACGTTCAAATAAAAAAAAATTACGAATGTAAAGAACAAAATCTAAGAGATTTTTTTATTATTTAAAATTATCAAATAAAAGGTAAAACCATTTATATATATGAAATTTAATACAGAACAAAGTTTTTTTACTTCAATTTCTTCCGGTGCAAAATGTATCTTATCATGTCTATAAAAAGAAACTTCCTTCATGTTAATACGATTAAAATATTTTTGGAAAGTGTTCAGATGTCTATTTTGTTTGTTTCTAGGATATATAATAAATCTACATTTAATTTACATTGATTCTAAATTAAAATTTTAAATGAGTTATTGAAGTGTATCAAATTTCTTGAGATATTATGTTTCTTGTTATACCGTTCCTTGTTAAATGTTCCCACCAAGATACTTAATAAATATGTTGGAAAATGATACTAAGAGAATTACCTAAGGAATTATTTCAATTTCTTTTGTTTATTTTACTTTGGAAAAAACTTTTTCAATTTGAATAATTATTTTAATATGACAGAACTTAGTGAGTTTGAAGCATTAATTTAAATTTGGAACTATATATTTATGAAATTTTTTTGATCAGAATCCATATTTTAACTAAATTAATTATGTCACTAGAAACATGTATCAATTCCTACTTCACTAAAAAAAATCAAGAAGAAACCTAATTTATATGTGGGTCACTACGTTTTGTAAGATTAAACAATATTGAGTTCCATAACAGAAAAACATTTCAGTGGAACAGAATTTTTTTAAAAAAAATTTGGATTGTAACGTGAAAAAAAAAAAAAAATACTTTGTGAAAAATGACGAAACAAAATGCGTTTCAAAAAGATATAAATAAAAAAAAAAGGTTACTATGATAAAAAGTGTAAAAAGAATTTTCTTTGAGAACAAGGGAAAAAAATCTTCATGCGAAAACGACAGATATATATTTGGCACTCAGTAGATTCTTGTCTGCATTGTCTTTCTTTCTTCAGACTAAAAAGGGAAAGATTGTTACAAGAACAAGCTAATTCTGAGAGAAATCTTCATAACTTACATTATTAAGGTGTTCTATTAATGTTAAGATTCTGTAATGGACCTTGAGTTGATAGGAAACTGAACTTTTTACAGTATTAAATATAACAGTATTTAGTTATTGTAAATATTCTCGGGCGTAATTAATAAAAATTATGCGAACATTAGATTTTATAATAATTCAAAAAATAAAAACAAATATATTCCAATCACCTGAAACATTTTTATAGTATGGAAAAAATGCTCACTTTTTTACCAAGTGAGTTGTTTTTTTAATATTAAATTCTAGTAATACTAATTTAAAAACAAATGCGTTTTCATACCACTTTCACAACATCCATTTTTCAATTTAGTACAATTTTTCATATGTTTTTTTTTTTTAAAGCTAAAACGTGATTTATTTCAAGCCACCAAATTTCTAAGGCAAATATTTTTACAAACTTTGGCATTTCAGTGAGTTTTAATGGTTCAAAATTCTATTCATGGGAAAATACCCAAATGTTTCCGAGCTAAACCTTTAATAATCCACGAAAGTAACGTTTATCATACTACTTCGAGGAAAAGTATTAGGTTCATGCTTGTTTAAAGATTAGTATATTTCTGGATAAATATAGATCTCATCTAGAAGAATGATCAATGATAATAATGTTACCTTTGCGGCATCCTTTCTTGAGATACCTGATATTAAGTATTATTGAAGAACGTGTGTTTTTGATAGAAAAAGATTTTCTTATGCATAACTGATGCATAAAATAAGAACACATGAATATATTCTGATAAATAAAATATGTATGTTGTGCCTTGGAATAAATAGTTTTCTGTATGTTTTAACGCTAATTCATATAAAACATATAAAAATGTGTTGATATATGTGTTATTAATTTGTTTTCTTAGTATGTTCTAGTACAAAGCAATAATTGATTTATTTGTAATAGGAAATTTTAATTGAAAATAAAATACTGAAAGTAAAAAGCTTAGTTCCCAATATTGAAAATTAAGTAATATGTTACTAATATGTAACAATTGAATACTGGCTATTAATCCATAAAATACTATTATTGGAATTAATTGTGCTTAAATGTGACTGGAAAAAAAGTGTTAATATCACATTTTTATTTATTATAAAAATTTCCCTTTCAAAAGTTTCGAAAACAAAGTGACAGCATTCCAAGATTTAGAATTCTTATATTTTTCGAAAAATTCATCTGAATTGTAGTAAACACCGTTGAAAATAGTCTAATCGGAAACAGTACGAAATAAAGCATAATATAATAAAACTTTTATTTAACTATACTCGTAATTTTATTTAAAATCATTGATCTAATAAAGATAAAAAAATTTTTGTTATTATTTTAATTTGAATATATATATATATAAAAGATTTCCATTTCCTTAAGGTCCTCTGAAATAATACGGCCAACTATCTCTACATTAATAATAAATAATTTTAAAACAACCATTTAAGTTATGGTGCTGTGGAGAAAAAATCTTTTTGTTCAATCATAATAATAGATAAATTAGGACCATCATGTACTTACTGATTTTTTTAATCCATAAATTTTTGACCAGGTTTGTCTGACTACAAATAACGGTATTATATTAACCAAATTCATTAAAATAAACAAAATTGAATATTTCATAATGTATAAAATTTAAAGCACATGACTAACATTAAAACATCTACTTTTGAAAAATCTAATAGAGAATTGCAAAATACCTCTCACACACATATATTTTAAATATGGTATTCGCAAATAAATGTATGCGTTAAAATATTTTGAGACTGCTCAATAAATATTGTTTTAAAGAAGTGGTATTTTCCCCTAAGCATATTTAATGCTTTTCAAAAAATTATGCTCTAATGTATTAAGTATATTTACTGATACATTCTATACCCCTTATAGACTGATTTTTCTATATTTTTCTTAGATTTTATACAAATCCGGGGTTTTAATTATGCTTCTTTCAATAGATACATCCAGTAACAAACAAATGAAATCCCATTTAAAATTTTCCCAATTGATTCGTGATCAGTAAAAAAACCCCGTAGTTTCTCTATGGAAATTTCTTTGAGGAAAACGAACTAATTTCCATTACTAGTTCTTAATATATGTTACTGCTGAGAAATCTTCTACAATGAAGAAAAAATTCCCTAGTGTCCTGAAGTGATAATATTTTTTAAAGCCTTTAAAAATGCTTTAACCAAAGGAAATAAATTTATATTTTACAAGTTTAGTTGTAGAACACGTTAGAGTGAAAAGAATTATCCTTCAAACGCTCTGTAATTAAGAAAATAATTGAAGTTTCTTGGTACTTTTTTCTTTCTGGGAATTTATTTGGTTATTTTTACTTCACAAATTCGTGTAGAATATCAAGGATTCCTTTGTTTATCGGGGTAAAGATGGCAATTAGTTGTCTCAAACATCATTTGAATGAAAGAAGGGCCAAGCAGATAAAGAGGTAAGTATGGGTTCCTCCTTTTGTTTAATTTATTTTAGGTTCGTGACGCGAATGAAGCTTACGACTCCATACGGAGCGTTGGTATTTAAATTAGGGTAAATAAAGATTTTGGTATGCATCGTATTGTTTGTCGGTTTCCAAAGTTGTTCTTAATGATTAACGAATCTGATTGATGAAATTTGTCTTCCGAGTCTCGCATTCTTATCCGGAAAAAAAACTGATAAAATCACTCTCATTTTTATGAATCTTAATTGTGAAGAAACACACATCTGATGATTGCTTCTGCTGTTCAATCTTGGTTACTGATGTTATTAATTTGACGTTGTTTGTGTAATTAAACTGGGCGTAATACCATATCTTTTGTTTGTAATAAAAAAAAAGACGATGTATAAAAGTAGATTATAGAATGCTGCTACAATAGCCCTTAGATAATTTTCCATTAGAATATTTAAAGAGTTTAGATAATGGTGCTCTTCCATGGAAAAATAGATTACATAGATATCACATTAATTATATGAATTAAAGATCTCAAAGACGTACTCTTAAATAAGAAAATAGAGTACTTTGTCATCGTTATAGGTGTAAAGATTGGAGGGATTACCCAGTTCACTACTGAGGTTTGTTTGTTTCTTTGTTTATAATAATTTTATTTAGTTAAATCGATGCTGATTACATTACGTAAATATACAGAGAACTTGATCAGATTATATCCTCTATGTTTTCGTATAACATTAGTAACAGACACAATATAGAGTAAAGTTTGTAAAAAGAGGAGAAGAGGACCACAAATGTTATACATGCCATAAGAAGGATATATTATTTTAATTCTTCTTATTTTGAGTAGCAAATCAAACTTTGGTTTCATCAAATCTGGGTATATTTTACAAAATTTGAAAGATCATGAATTATGTTAATTACAGCTTGTATCTATTTTTAACTTAAATTAAATATTTTCATTGGTTTGAGCTACAGAGCTAGTAAGTCACGATACCAAGCGCGGAATTTTGTAAATTCTGTAATTAAGAATATAAAGCTAAAACGAAATATTCAGTCTGTTTTATACCTTCTTTAAAAATTTAAGTATTAAAATTCTAGACTAATTTAAATTAATTAAATACTTCAATCAGATTTCTCAATGGTAAGCTAATAGGTTATGCGTGAAATTAAAATCGATTTCCCCAAACAATAAAATAAGAGAAAATATTACTTCCACCTCAAGTGAAAGAGACATAGTTAAAAAACCCCACAAGCACATTTAACTACACCAGGGGTATTTATTTACATACAGGGTATCCCAATAGACATGAAGTGACGAACATCTGCTCATTTTAATATCTATGATCAAATGTTAAATATAACATCACGATATTTGAATATAACAAATTAATCTGTGTCCTTATAATTAACGTAAATCACAACTTCTGATTGACAATACATTAAATGTGTTGCATGTAAAAAGAATCAAGAAAAATGCCATTTTTTGTATTTTACCTAATTTCTTGTGCAAATCATAATTTATCAGTTCCAAAATTTTTATGGAGAAAAACTTCTACGATAATGAAAGTGTGAACTCGAAGCGTTTTTATTATTTAAACATATCATGTCTAGAGAAAAGCAAAATGTAACGAACTGATAATGTTATTGGTTCTTCTTATTTATTAGTTTGAATCTGAAGTAAAATGTATACAGCTTTCTTTTAAAATATTAATTCGTTTCAATCTACTATATATTTTAACACTACCAATTTAAATAATTTATTACTGATTTCAAAAGAATCTACTTTCTGATTGCCTATATATTTAAAATATAGAAAAGTTGTAAAACGATACCAGACCGAAAGTACATATAGTACGAGATCCCTATATTTTTTTGATTATTTGAATAGAATATTGAAGCGGGTAATAAAATCACTTTCTAAATATAAACAGGTGTAATTTTGGAAAATATAGCCAAATTTAGCTATTAATTTTTATATATTATATGTCAAGATATTTTACCAATTAATTCCTTTTCTTTTTCATTTACTGAAATTCAGGCTGCTGTAAGCCACTATTATTATATTTGACAACTACAATCAGTATTAAGTACTTTGAGTACAATGTTCTTGATAGAATCGTGGTATATTGAGCAGGTGGAGTGGTCAGATATTAATTACCTCAAAAACATTTGAAGTACCCCCAGGAAAATTATCTTTATTTACAAGTTCTGCTCCATAATTACTCTTACGCACACACGGCAGTTATTATCTTAGACATATTTTATGGGTATGGTATGTATAAAACGTCTGGTGATGGTCTGGTCCAATAACGGAGAAACTAGCATCATTCTTAATTTATTTTATTGTGTAGATCCTTTTATGCTTATCTATTATTTTCATCAAGCAGCACTAAGTAAAGTGCTGCTGATTAACTTTCGAACGATGACTATTTATTCATTTTAAAATTCTGTGTTTTGAAATATAATTCAGAAGTACCTCAATATTTATATTGTATTATTAGGAAAAAAGTCTGCACATTCATGTGAATCATAAGAAATGCATATTGTTTTTCACTATCCATGTTGTGATTAATTTTTTCAACATCAAAAAATGAGTATGAATTATGTTGGTATTTCTTATACTTGTCGTATGAAAACTAAGAGAATTATATAACTTTTAATGCACATTCCTGAGTTTAAACTTAAAATTACTATACATTTGAGGATATGTTAACATTTAAAAGTTCAACAAGATATAACAATTTATGCATCACTGAATCCAATTTAATAGTTTTCTATACACAAAAATTATATTTACATCTTATTTAAAAATATAATTTTATAAATATTTTGCAACTTTAAATGATGGTGAGAAGAGGATTCTAAGACTTTATTATCCAATAGATGAAAATAGATATTTTTTATCTCGCATTTCCTTGAAACTGTATAATGTATATACTGAATTTTTTAATTCTAATAACTTTTGTTGTTATAATTCACTACTCCATAGTGTTAATGGAATAAAAATAATTAAAGAGTTTAAAATGATTTGATTATAAGCACCATGGTTCAAAAACGGAAGGCGAAAACTTTTTAATACTTTTAGCCGCATTTCACTGTATACTTAATAACTATAAGGTGAAAAAAATTATTTATACGCAACATGAAACATGTAATTAGTTATCTTTTAGGAGTATAAGAAAGATAAAGCAATGCAAGTGAAAAAAAAGTTAACTATAAAATTTGTTAGCATCTTTTCTCTACTAAATCAATGATAAGAATGCATGTAAAGGTTCTCTCGAGTATATAAAAAGAATTAATTTTGCATATTAAATGGTTTGTCATTAACGGTATATCCTTATTCACAAGTCGTTTTCTGTGTTTTATATTCTGTAAGAAACTTTTTCTCAAATAATCTGATGCAAAAGCCAACAACTCTCTTCGAAGATTTCATTAATCTTAATATTTTTCCGGAATAGATAGTGCTTTCTAAGTTGCCTTACTTTCTGTTTCCCCCGTTAAAATTTTTTGTTTCATCTTATTTTGTTGAAATATGACGGTAAATATATGTTCTTTGGCTTAATGAAGATACATTAAGCTTAATTTTTAACAATTTTGTTATTTAATTTTGTTCCTATTTTTCTAGATTTAGGCATCGAAAGAAGTATTCTTACACATAATAATAAATTTGGAAACACATCAACTTTTATGTTTCCTCCAACTAACGCAATTAAAGAGTAGATGGTATATTTCCTTTATCACCATAAGTTTGAAATTGAATGAAAAATGTTTGAATGATATATAAATGTATTCTAATATGTTCCGATAACAAAATAAATTTTTTTGCTTGTGAATTTAATTAAATAGACCATGCCATGAAAATAATAAAAAAAGTTCCTTATTTTCTACCTTAAATTATCATTATAATATTAATATTTTAATTTCTTAAAATTAATTATTTTTGATGATAAGGAGAACATATTAATAAGTAAGTTTATGGATCAATTTCATGAAAAATATAATCCACTAATTCAATTTCCCTCACACGTTATTGTAATTTGTTTCTTTTTAGCTCTAATATATTAACTTAGCTGAAAAGCTTAGAATATTAATTTGTCTACTTTAATCATGTATATACATTTAAATACTATTCCTCATTTCACTATATAACCCAATTTGTAACATTTTAATGATTTATTGATAAATACATGTTAATGTTTCATTTGGAATTTTGTGTTTTTTTAGGGTTGTATTTTACCTAGAAAAGAGGATTAAAAATTTTAAATTATACTGTTACAGATTTGAACTATTGAATGAAAATAATATGGCTTTATTTCAAAATGCTTTACGGATTTTCCTTTTAGGTATTAGCCAATTTTTCTACAATAATTATTATTTTTTAGAACTGAGTAACGATATTAGATTTTTGGAAAGTTTATATTGATGATTAATCCAATAGCTTTTGATTTAAAATAAAAGTGCAGCATATACTTAAATTTAGTGAACGTAATAATTTCTGGTTTTAGTTCAGCTTGGAAAATATTATTGATGCATTAAAATAACATTTCTCCACACATGAATAATAATTTTTCTCCAAATACGTCCTTTTTTATGATTTAAAATGACACGAATATATATAATGCATGAATTCCAAATAGTAATTATTCGGTAATTCTGGACACTTCTTAAGCGATTATATAACTGAAAATGCAATGTAACTTACGATTAAAAAGTAAAACCTACGATCTTAAAGCTTAAACTTCCTTCAATACCTCACAGAATTTTATCTCTAAAAGGTAGAATAATTATTTTTTCAAAATAATAATTACAGTGATACTATTGTAATTTAATATTACACAGCTCATACAGATATTAAGCTCATTTAAAATAATGTATTCCATTTGATAGAATTACTAATTATAAACTCTGAGATTACAATACAGCAATTAATATTCTAAAATAATAATAAAGCATACAATTAGTGATCAGGGAAAGCTGTAACGAAGAATAGTTCATGAAATTCAGTATACAAATATAAATAATTTTTCAGCATTCAAAGAGATAAAGTATTTGTATATTAGCGACAATTTGAAATTTAGTTCAGAAATGTGGTTCTGAATTTTGAAAAGTTAAGAAACACACGCACACACAAGACTTGCGATGCATTGGGGGATGTTAAATTCTAAAATTAAAACTTAAATAAGTAACTTTACAGGTAATAACTTAAAGACGTAATAGCTAATTAGTTATTAGTGGGCAGATAAATTAATTTTCTGAGGAAAATATCCCCAAATGTAATTTAACAAAATAAATACCACTCACTTTTACAATAGTTTTATGCATTTGCTATATTTTTTATTATATCAAAAGCGAATGACTAGTTTATTCTTAAATGTTGCATCCACCAATTATTCATAAAAATGAAATAACTCAATTGTTTTAAATTTTTTAATTATATATACTCTTCTTTAATTATAAGATTATAAAAGTATTTAAGAATATGTTTAGTAATTTAAATTTAAGGTGAATCTTATAAATTATACATGTTATTATATATATTCATTCACAGATATTGCAATATTTTGCTTCACATTTTATAGTTTATTTAAAACAATAATAATCAAATATAAAAATATTTTATAATCGTACTGTTGACTTCAGTCGAACGCTTACATTTATTAATTAATAGGCAATAAATATTCTGCTAATTATAGTCTATATATACTTAAGCATATATGTATGCAAAATAATACTTTACTAATATTAGAGAATATGTGTCTTAAATATTTATTAATCATCATTTACTTTTAGAATTTTTTGCAGAATTTGTTTTTTAAAAAAACTACTAAATTAATGTATCATATAACTCTGTAATTAATTACAGAAGAAAAATATTGTATTTGACACATCAAAAAGTTGGTTGAATATAAATGACAAAAAATAGTTATGCATACTTAGACTGTTTTATGTATGTAAAACAAATTTCTTCAAATGATGTTACAAACAAATGCAAGATAATTGCATCAATTCAACTAAGTAGAAAATTATTTGTAAATTGCTGTATTTAAAAGTATTTGTGCATATATTTTATGAAAATTAAGTATTCAATAATTAAATTTTTTTTTATACTTCGAAGAACATATACTAATTTTTAATATCGATTATAAATAAATTCAAAATGTATGCAAAAATATCATCATGTAATTTAAAATCTGAGCTCTCAGATATTTCAAATTTAAAATACAATACATAAATTTTATAAGAAAATCTAAAATTCATTGAGTTGAGAGATAAAATTTGGTTCAGTAGTAAATACTTACAAAAGATACAAAATCTTTGACCCATTAAAGAATCATAAGCTTATTCAAAGTTTTATTTAACCTTATTCTTTAAAGCATGTTTATTTATAAATATTATTTATTTAACAGCATGTAAGCTCTTACTTCTTTTTAAATAAGCTATTTCTCATATTTAAAATCCTTATTAGAAATCTAACATCAAATAATTAGAGAAATATTTTAAAGTGCAAAATATATATATATATATATATATATAATTTTATTCAAAATGCTATTCATTAAACTTCCTAAAAATGTGAATGAAAAATAGGGTTAACTTTTAAACTAACCTGAAAGAATATGTTAAGAGCTTCAACATAGAAACCGCAAGATTATGTTTCCAAATTGAATTTGCATACTGCCCCTAAATTTATTTGGAAACACGCATTAAATAGTTTTTTGTCTCTTCAGCACAAAGATAAAGTTCGTTCTCTGAAAATAAGTTCGACATAATTCTACAGAGAAAAATTTTACATATGACATCCGCTTAGGGAATAAGGGTGTCTTATCAGCTTAGTTTAACATTATGAAACTCGAAAAATAAACTTGCGATTAACGTTTTTGAAAGCGTGGATGCGCTGATACAGGAACAAAATGCTGACGCCAATTTTCAAAAAAAGAATGAATGAAAGAGGAAAGGGAAAAAGTAAGTCTAGATATCAGAACTTTTGCTAGTTTCAGAACAAATGCAATTGCGTTAGAAAAATTCGAATAAAATAATCATATAGAGAAAGATGATTGTAGCTTATATTTATAGTTATAGATAAATTTGCTTTTTATGCTTATTTGCTTATATGATGTTGAATGAGCGAGTCAGTGTGGATATTTGAGGATTGAGTTCGTGTAAGCACGAAATCTAACAATTTAGCTCCGATTACATGACATTCAGCTGATAATATGATTTTGATAATTATTTTTTATTTAGCGTATTATGTGCCAAATCAGTAAGGCACAAGTTTGCATATAATTTGTATGATTCATATCTAAGATCAAAAATAGGACCATTAGGGTCGGTTATATTATGAATTAAAATACATTTATATAAATGACAATATTTCTCTTTTACTTAGAAGTAAATCTTAAAATTTCTTTATTTCTTATTTTTACATTTAAATAAAAAAATTAAATTTAAATTAATTATATCAAAAAATTTCCATTCTATATATTTAAGGTAATTTTGTTTAAAAAATGAGTAAAAATTTAAATTTTACCAGAATTAATTATGAATAGAAATTTTGATATTCAAAACCTACTGTTTCCTTAGCTTATAAAAAGTATAGAAACGTAAGAAAAATATTAAAATCTAAAAAGAAAACGTACCAACAACAACTTTTTTGGTACAAAAAAAAGTCCAAAAAAATCATATATAAAATTTGTCGAGAACATAGAAAAAAAAAAAAAAAAAAGAATTACACAACAGAATATTTAAAAAAGATATGAATACAACTGAAAGAATAATAAACCATTAAATAATGGAAACAAGATTTAATTATCGTTTCGTGAGAAGGTACAAAACAATGCATGAAAAGTAAAGAAAACTGAGAAAAAACAACATAAAAAAATTAAATATTTCATTTTCAAATTCTTAATCTGGATTTCTATAGATTTTAAGGTTAAATAATCTTTAACGGGTACCTAATAATCCCTATAAAAACATGTTGGAAAAAATGAGTTTCCTTAATTCCAAAAAAAAAAAAAAAAAAAAAAAAAAAAAAAAAACCCCCCACAAAGTGCAAATAAAGAATTGTAGCAAAATATATATGTAAAAAAAGAGATATGCGCAATCTGTATACATGCATACCTATATAAGATGCCCAAGATAAAAGTATCCAAACGTTATAGCTTTTTCATTACAGAACTACCCATTAAAATATAATGGACTGTTTCTCCTGAAATGTAAGTCCCATAGAGATTATTTGGGTATATACCATTTAGATGGTGCATGCGCGTAATAGTCATTAATCGTAAGGAAGGCCAAAATCTTGTTCCATGCGTTTTATTAGCCTTACCACCAAGATCTATGGATTTAATTCCATTATACGTTTTGGATGGTAAGGGATTCATTAAATCAGAACTGTATATATCAAAAACGAAAATTGTGGAGATAAGTTGTAGAGACATTTCATTCAAGAAATTCCTAAAAAGGATCCTGATTTGCAAAACAAAACACTTGGCGCAAATTGAATTACCATTTATATGGAGATAATGCCACTAAACTAAACATATCAATTGATATTATATTTATTTATTTTTAATTCTTACGATAAGTTTGATAAAAATAGGCATAACATTCAGATATTTTTAGCTAAGACCACCAGAATATATATATAGTTTTAAAATTATCGAATAAGAGAAGAAGATTGCTATATTTTGTTAATAATCATAGAGTAAGAACGGTAAGATTAATCTTACTATGTGCAGTGGTAAGATAATGCGCTAACTCTTATATCAGATTTATTTAATAATAACAAAATATCTTCTGCTATTTACTGTAATTTATCATTATCGTTGTCTTGTATTATTTCATCGTTAATGGAAATGCATCTCCCATAATCACTGATGATAAGTGATTTGATTAGGTAGACCAGTGAGCACTTAAGATACAATTCTCTAAGATTATTTTTTATTCTAATAGAGTGACTTAGTTTCATATATTTAGTATTTTACGCTATTTGCATTTTTGAATTTAATGCTTAATGTGAAAATTATTATAGGTATAATAAACGATTTCATAACCAAGGAATACATTTTACAAGTTTATAAACTGTATCATTTATTTCTAAAATAAGAAAAAAACAGCTCTAATAATTATACTGCATAAGATCTAATAAAAATGCTTATAATATACATTACAAAAACGCACTTAACATAATAGTGTAATTCACAAAACTAAAAAGACAATGATATACTACAATTTCTATTTTAGTAGGAGCTGAAAATATTTAATGCGTCAGATTATTCAGGTTAGAAATAATTGTAACACCACTATGAATAATAATCACGTCTTCAAGTGTCATTAAATTTTAAAATTTTTCATAAATTTTGAGAAAAAGAATAATTATGTTCTTACATCAATTAAATTCAATTTTATTTAATTACTATTGGAAATTTTCTGAGCTTTCTATTTAAAGAGGTCTTTTGAAAGTTCAGTACACAACTGTTAACGCTATTTTTAACACGTCATAACAAAATGCTTAAATGATTATTGGTTTGAAATCCTTTTTCTATCACTCCCTCCTGATAAGTACAATTTTCTAGACAATCACAAAAAAATGCGTACTTTATTGATTATACATCTTAAATTAAATGTAGAATTCAAATTTTGTGAAGCTTGTAATTCCTTCAATTTGAATTTAAAATATGAATTGTAACTTCAACAATCGAATTATCAAAACATGTAGTAGAATAAATGTAGGAATTATCTCCATAGAATACAATGTAATGCTAGCACATGTATTTGCTTACGGTAAAAAACTTTAAGATATCGGATTAAAATTTTAATAAATATTCTGAAACAATATTTAAATACTGAAATTTAATTTTCTTGGACTGTGTAAGTCATCAATTGTCTCAACGTGATAAGAATTATCACGCATTTTATGTTTGTGTATTTTTCTCCAAAATATATGAAGTACAATTATGTGAAAAAGTTTATCAAATATATTCGCTTTACTTTAAATAACAATTTAATTTATAGTAAGATGAGTTAATATGGCTTACAGCTCAACTACTTTATTTAAAATAGTTCCGATGTAATAGTTTTAGTATCAAAGTGAAAGTAAAATAATAATAATAAATATTGCTTAGGAAGTAGCTATGCATAACAAAAGTTACTGTGAAATTGTGATTCTAAATTTTTCACTGCCTTTTAGTTGTTAAAGGAAATTCAAAGAATCAAATTGAAGTAATAAAAGTATTTATCGTATAATATAAATACTAAAATGGCAACAAAATCATTATAAAAAAGTTGTCAATACATCGAAGACAAATATATTAACTGAATCTAAGTAATATGATGAAAATAAATATTTGGTCAATAATTTTCTGTCAGTAAAATATAAAATAGTGGCAATGTTTCAAGAGAAACAGAATTCATTGTATAAGAATTTTAATTAAGAATTTAATAACTTCAGAAAGGAAGTTCAAAAGAAAATCTCGCCTATTTAGAAAAATTTATAAATATTAAAATATATAGAGTTGGCTCGAAATATTGCGGTGGTTACATTTGGAACGTATGATATGTTCCAAATTTTTGCGTTTACAGAAAATACAGTTGTCATAGAGTACAGACACACACGCACACACATATATATGTATATAAATATACATATTGAAAATTAAATTTAATGCTGAATTGAAACAAAACAAATGAAATTCCTGTACTTGAATAAATAAATCATATTTAAGTGTTACGTAAAATTTTTTCTCAAAAATAAAAGTATGTTTCGATGATTTAAATCAAAATTTTAAATTCTTAATCGAATAATAAATGTTTTTTTTCCTCTGAGAAATAATGAATTACAAACTTTATTCAATAGCTTAAAATTTGTTTTACGAAGTACAATCTCATGTTTCATTCAGATTGTTCTGAAGGAAATGTAGTTTTTGTGCAATAAAAATAAATTTTTGGTTTTTAAGAATATTTTGGATTATTATTTGTACGTTTAAATTATAATAACATAAATTATAAATAATGATTGAACAATGAAAGATAAAATAAAATTTTACACATTCAAGAAAGAGCTGAAATTGTTGTAATGGTTAAAAATACTCTCAAATATTAAGTAAACCCGTAAATGTGATAAATTTTGGAGTACTTAAATTCTGTTTCCGTCAATTGGAGACAAAATTAATAAAATGTAAAATGAATAAGGTATACTAAATATTTTGAGGACAAAAAGATAAAATTGATGTGTATTAAAGACACAACAATATAATACATAGATGTAAAAATTAACTTGAGTGCAGTTATTTCTTGTGGAAATTCAAGAAAAATACGAAAAAAATATAGCTATTTTATATTTAAAGCTACTCTTCCCAAAACAAAAGCAATTTCTTTATCTACAGCAACATTGGAAAATAGTTTAGTGGATGAAAGAGTTTATTATTTGTACTGATGATCAAAGGAAATATAATTTGTTCCGTTGATAGTAAAAAATATGGAAATTTTGAAACAAAAGTATGTGCAAATTGGAATTTGGAGAATTTATACTCGACTATTTTGAGCATAGGTCAAGAATTTTATAATAATTACTTGGAACATGTATGTCAGCAAATACCATGAGCCGGCTTCAGAAAAATTAGAATTCACTGAAGGCGATAAAGTATATATTTATAATCCTACCTTCTGTTAGTGATATTTGTCACAATAAGGCACCATTTTCTTCACCAGGACTCAGCACTTTTTTACATGCCAAATATCTGTAAACAATATCTTTCAATATATAAGAAATTTAACTTTTTAACTGGACAGGAAACAGTCTTGACTTAAATGCTCTAAGAAATTTACCGCACCAACAAAAAACTTTTTTACTATTGCTATGTCTATCAAATAAAAGACAATTAATAGAGGTTATTCTTGTACATTGATAATACGTTATAAAAAACAAATTCTTCAAGTACTTGTCAACTCAATGAGACTTCTATGTGGTTCTATAATCACAAATACAGGATACCTTCCCAAATGTTTAATGTGAAGTTATGCCATATTTCTTACTATGTTACTTTCTAAAAACTAAAGATACGCTTATTAAACACTAAAATATTTGAATTATATTTCCCCCCTTTAATTTGGCTTTTAATATGTTCCTTTAATTGATGTTTAATTATCTCCTTTGTATTAAACAGATTATTCTCTACACTGCATGAAAAGTTGAAAAATATAAAAATAAAATTTAAAATGCCTTCAATTTTCTTCACCAATATGACCAAATTATCAGGAGCAAATATTTGAAAATAATAGTATATAAAGAAAATATGAGTTATTCCCAAAGTACATTCAGATTTTATTAAATTCAGAGTATATATATAATTATGAGATATAGACATTAATTTATAATTAGTTTGCTCTCTACACGTTGAAAAGACATAAATAAATAATTAATAATAGAAAATATTTATGTTAAATTAATTTTTTTACCCTGTAACTTAAGCAATATTACCTCAAAATCAGGGCATATAATCTTTTCTGTTTTTTCATTTCCACTTTATTCAATTATTAATCAGAATTAAAGTTAAGGAAAAAAAATATATATTCTCTTAAATCACAACGTTACAGCAGTGAAAACTTATTGGCTTTGTTATTTTTGACGTCTTCTTCCTCGAATGATTAGTGTAACTGTTCACAGATGTTTCCATGCCTCCAAAGAATCCCGCTCGAGTGAGGTAATAAAGATCCGAGCCAACTGGATCGATAGGAAATTCATTCTTTTCGATCCGCTTCTGTGTGATCATACTTTCTATAATCTTTTGTGTCTCGCTTGTTTAATGCAATCAGATCTTTCCTTATTTGAGCTACTGATGGGTCCTGTCCTGATGCGCTTTGAATCTATATATAATGGATCATCCTAGAGTAAACCGGAGCATCTTCAGAGCAAATAATGTTCTAGGAGAGTGTTTACACAGATGTTCCTAGTTGTATAGCTTTCCCAAATCCAATGTTTGCCCAAAAACATTGAAGTTCAAGTATTACATTGTGTGACACTGGTAACTTCTTTCAATTTCTTTCAAACAATTGCCAATTTTATTTAAAATCAATTACTTACAATGACAGATCATAAAAATTCTTGGACATAAAATTCAAGTTACCATAAAGCTCATTTACTACATTATAAAATAATTGAATAGTTGAATATTACTTATATTTAAAAGGAACGAATCTTTAAGTTCTACATTTAATGCAAGATAATTATTAACTGGTTTAGTGCAATTGGCTTAACATTTGTATTGTTTAATTAAAATATATTTATTTAAAATTTTAAATTAAATGAATAGATAAAGAAATTTTTATAATAAAATGTTTAAAATATATTTTACAATTTGGAAACTGTAAGAAATTCAATAGTTTTATTTTAATATATACTTTGAATTTACTAAAGTTACATGTAGCTAAATATTAAGGGATGGTTAAAAACACATTGTGTGGTTTTTTTGTGTTTATTTCAAACATAATGATTTAATGACATACTTCATTATACCAAATTAGAAATTGTCAATAATTTTACTAGGGTTATTTAAGTTATGAAAGTTATTGAAAAGAAAATGGTGAAATTTATTTCTTTTTGTAGGGGAAACGAGCTCATAATGTGGATTTTGCACATTCTTCGTAATTTTCAAAATAACTTTACATGTAATATTAGTTATTCTTAGGAAGTATTTATAAACAACTTGTTTTTAGCTTAACAATTAAAAAATTGAAACAAATTGATAATTTTTAGTTTTTATTCTAAGCGTTAAAATTTAAGAGCCATTTTATGTATGAAATATTTCTAGAAAGGATTTTTTTAATTTTCCGATGAAAATTTCTCTTAATGTAAAACATTTTCATATCGAAATTTGATCAAATAAAAATAAAAATCAAAACATAATGCACTGATACTTAAATTTTCCGTATATTAAAAATTTCTTTGAATAAAACTTATTTCATCATTTAGCAAACTATTTTTAATCCACAATTAATTAACATTAAATAGTTTGTCAAAAATATTACTAGAATTTGCATTTAGATTCTTAAAAGTTTGCAAACATCTAATGTTTTTAAGAACCCAGATCAAAGTTTAATAATAAGTGTATATATTTAACAGATTAATAATTAAATTTCTCTAGATCAATATTTACAAAGTTGTTTCAAAATCCATATTCAAGAGTTAGAAGCGAGTATATTTCTCTCATAAACTAGACGTATTTATATTACGGTTTCAATAATATATTTGTTTATGAAAATTCAAAATAAAGCATTTAATGCTATATAACTCTATTTAGCACGTCTTCCTAAAATTTGATTTATTCACTTGAGAAAGAACATTGCTGTAAGAATAAGAAGATTCCCTTGATATAAAACTTTATTAAAATTGCAATGTAATTTTTAAATAGCTTTTGATATTACATAAATATAATAATTCGCCTTTTGCCATAAGATCTGTGCACAGACATTTTTCACGTCAAATATACATGCTATAAATTTCCTTCCTCGAACTAAAGAAAAAAAACGCTTGTATCTATTTATTTTTCAGAGAAAATACGAAAATCAGGCCCCGGAGATCTGTCAAACTGTAAAAAACAGCCAGATCGCTTTCTTCTAACACCCGTAAGATTTGAAAAGATCAGGAAAATATCTTGATGAAAAGCTAAGGAAAAGGTTATTGATATTTTTCTCTGAAATACTGTACAAAATCTCTTATTTCTACAATAGAATCCTGTGTAAGATTTCAGTTTCCTATAAAACAAAATCCTGCGTTTCCTTATAAAATACCTTTAATATTCTGATCCAATATCCTACTTTTTACACTATTTTCAAATGACTTTTTTTAAATTTTAATTACTTCGTTAATGGTGCTAAAATTTAAAGCTCTTACAAACTGCAAAAATATTTGTGCAATATTTGCGATATTTGGCTGAAAAAATATTCAAACACATTTTAAATGCAAAAAAGTGACAAATAAATATAGTTATGAATCATGATGTAAGAAATGATGAATGGCTTATAATACAAACATTAATTACTTTCACGAAATTTTGCGTTATATATTTTAAAGAAAATATAAGAACATTAAGTAGCAACGTGTAAAAAAATATAGGTGTGAATATATTTACTAAGAAATCGTAGTTTCACAATTTTATTACTACTTTCGATGTTTTATAACTATAATAGTATTTCTATAATTTTATTTAGCGTTTTTATCTTAATTTATAATTAATATCAATCTTTGCTCTTTAGTAACTCAATGGGATCTAAACTATTTATTAAATCTACTTAAAAATATTTTTTTGACTTAAGTTAAGAAATTGTAATTTTAAAACCAATTTATATCAAAGTTACATTTTTGAATGTTTGAAAAAATACTAAGTATAATTTAGCGGAATAAAAAAAATTAATTACTTTAAGATTATTATAAAATTTAGAATAATTCTAAAAAAAATTGATGGGTTGTGCAAAAAGTAATCTTTTTAGTTTTGTATTATAAAATCTTGAAATAATCGAAAGCCAAATAAAATAACTTACGAGTAATGTTTAGCAGATTGCTAATGTACTTTCTTTGATAGCACATAACTCGTTTCGAAAATTACAAGTATTTACATTTTGATTCTGATTACTAGACTTACCAAAATTACATAAAGTGAAAGGGTGAACTTAACAACTTTTAATTTTTTCTCAACTAGGCATTAATCCGATGATTTTTAAAAGAAATGCTCTTATATAGTTTTGGAATATTATAAATGCGAGATTTTTTAGTTCTAAAATAGTTGTTTTCCAATCTATAATAAATCTAAATAAGATTTCGAAGTACTGATTCTTATTATTACTTCATGAAATTATTTTGTACAAAATAATCTCCTATCAATCATCTTTGAATCAATCTACGTAAAGTTAGTATATTATAAGTTTCAAAATTCCCTTAGAAATTCAATCTGCTAAGTGAAATTTATTGCAATATTTATTTTAAAGGAAATTTTTTGTCTGTAAAATAAATTTATTTTATCCATTCACTTGACAAATAAAAATATTCTATACTTTAAAATATTTTATATTCTAATGAATTAGAAGACAAAAAATTGCTATACTAAAAGAATAATAAATCTATTTTTAATTGAAATATATATACACTCATTGCTATAAAAATTTACACATCAAGAAGTAAGAATGGAATTATTACGAAACTTGGCATCAAGGTTCGTGTCGTTTGTTCAGTTATGTAAATGATTAAAAATGCAGCGGGATTGCAGAATTAATTGTGTGAAACTTTGAAATAATTTCTCCTTGGATTAAAGAACAGGTAAGCATAGCTTTTTTGAGTGAATTTAATCTGTGGCACACGGACTCTTTCTAACTAGAGATGCCATTGCGCCGCCATCGGAAACAATATGGGCAGCTGCCAGAGTTCGAGAAGGGATTAATCAAAGGGATAAATGAAAACGCGTATTCAGCTCGTTGAGTAACTTGCCATCTAGGCCGTTCTGACTTTACTGTATGGAAGTGTTGGGACCAGTGGATAAGAGAGAGATATGTAACACGATGACCAGGATCAAGATGTCCTTAACAGGCCTATAGTCCAGAAGACCGCCACATCATACGGCACGCATGTATAGTGCCAATTGTCTCATGGTACATCATTCATACACAGGCAGCATCTTCTCTACGGGCCTCTGTGTCAAGCTGTACAGTCTCAAGGCACCTGGCTGAAGAACAGATGAGAACGCAGTGCCCAAAAAGAGTACTGCAATTGACACCTGATCACCGTTGCCTCCAAATGGAACGGTGCTGTTTTCAAAGGGATTGGACTGCAATCGAATGGAATCAGGTCGCCTTTAGTGACGAATACAGATTCAATAAGGGCAATGATAGGAATCGTGTACGTATGCGGAGATACCACTCCTGCTATTAGTTTGATGCATACCACTCCCGCAACTAGTTTGATGGTATGGGTTGCTTTCGCATACGACACACGTCGCCTCTAATATTATTTCACTGCACCATGATAGTCCAGAGGTATGTTCATGACATTCTTCAGTTACATGTGTTGACACACATACGGTAGGGCACCCATGAGCCATTTTTCGATAGGACAATGCTCACCCACATTCAGCAAGGATTTCACAGGACTGTCTCGGCTACATTTTCACCCTGTCATACCCTAGTACTTGCAAGGGAGAAAATATGGAAGGTGTTCTACACTTTTAGGTCCCCAGATTTGTGACTGATTGAGCATGTCTGGAATCATTTAGGACGGCAAGTTGGACAGCAGACGATTTTGATCGAATTAAAGATGCGTTTACATCAACTGTGGAACGAGTTGTAGCAGGACATCATACGGGACTTGTATCCCTCAACCGAATCACATCATGCATTCATGCTAGAAGTGGCAGGAAAAGAGTACCAAACCCTCTATTCATTTGTAGTTTTTAATGCCATAAATGATCACTTAGCTTTGATTTAATAGTCACTTACTGACATTAACTTTGAACTTAAATACGTAAAATTTCATTCTGGTCTGACAGCTCTTTCTTTGTGAGCTCTTAGTTATAACACTTAGAGTATTAAACCAGAAAAACTCCATCAAATGCGCAATTTATTGCAATCAATCCCATAATTAATTGTGGATCAAGAATAAAATTAAAAAAATACACTTTAGGTCAACATGATATTCTCATATTAATATCATACGGTGATGGATAAATAAAGAGAAAAGCTTTAAGAAAATTAAATTAATTTGTGTGCTAATAAGAATAACACGATTGAGTAGAAAATGATTTAACTCTACAGTAAAACACAACACATTAGTTTTCTCAGTAACAAAATATAAAGCGATAAAAACAGAACTTTTTTTTCCTTAATCAAAGCAACGTTAAATTTTGTATTTAAAAAATGAACGAAGCTGTATAAATGAAATGTATAATGTGAATTAATTTCAAATAAACTATTAATAATATATTAATAGTATATAAAATATAACAAATAAAATATGTATTTCGTAAAATTAACTGAGTCTTCTAGACATAATACATTTATTTTCATAAGACACATACATACCCTCGCTCACGCACGCACGCACGCACGCACGCACGCACGCACACACACACACACACATATATAAAGAGAGAGAGAGACATACATATAATTACATTATTCTAAATTTTTGTTTTTCTTTCTCTTGGCTCTCTCCTATGAATTATCTGGTTTGTTAATATATTTTTCTTAATTTTTGGCTCATATATTTTAAATTTGTTTATTATTTAACCCGTTCAAGACCAGCGGAAGGAGAAAAAACAGCTTCTCCAGGAATGTGTGCTCTGAAAGTGTACGGCACGCAAGGGACAGAGCGATTTTCCTCGTTAAGTTAGGATTAAACTTCATATAAAATCGCATCTGAGATTAAATACGCTGAAACTTGTAAAGTATTACCATTGACAGAATCTAAATACTCGGTAATAAAATTTTTAAGATATTTAAAAAAATCTTTACGAATTTTAAAGAAAATATGTTCATTTTGATAAAAAAAAATTATATAGCTATGAAAATAACTACAATATAAATGAAAATTTTTTACGATTAACGAGCATTTAATGTATAGATAAAATATTACAGAATTGAATATAAATATATAAAATAAATGAAATAAAAATACTAAATAATACTTAACACTTTTAAAGCTTATAATACATTTATATACATTTCAAAACTCCCATGAATCAACAGGAAAAAAAACAACGACCTCAGAACCAAAAGTAGGAATTGAAGGTCAATACTCTGAGGTCTCGATATTTGAAAATATAATGGACTTCAACCGCCATCTTTCACAGCTTCAATGGACTCAAATCTAGTCCTTTGAATAAGGAGATTTTTAATTGGGAAACTGATAGAAAATACATGGAGCAGGATCTGGCTAATTAAGTGAATGGTCTAATGATGAGATATTGCACCTGGCTGGAAACCTCTTGACAAACAATGTGAAATGTGAGGGCGAATGGTCTAGGTGGAGAATTTGGCATACGTATTCAGTGTCAATTCCTACAGTCTCAGAAATCGCACTGAAAACGATGGTCAGGTACAACCAGGTTACCAACTTTATCATTATTTACATCCGCTTAGGACATTGAAAGGCGACCCAGGAGTAAATAATCTTCAACGTCACCTCCTCCACCCTGAAAAAGCACATGATTCTCGAACACACTTGTACGTGGTAAACATTTATAGCCATACACGTCTTCCAATAAATTTTAAGTTTCAGTATTAGTGTTTCCAAGTTTCTTGTAAAAATTCACGACAATTAATTGATTTCTTCTAATTTTTTTGGCGAAAAAAAAATAAAATAACTCAAATATAAATGAATGCTACAGTTATACGGATTTGTTTGCAGAAGAGATAGGATTTGCGTTCGAAAGAGAAGGCTTCATTCTAAACAGCTGTTGTCGCTGATGCTTGGCGCATGCGTACTTTTTCTGTAACAGCATCAGTCTCCAATAAAAAGCCACAATTTGTGTATTGTTGCATGATTATTTATTGTATGTTTTAATTTATGATTTTTGCTATTTATGTTATATATATAAGACAAAAAGCATATAAATACACACACGTATATATATATAACTATATAGTAATATTTATGATGAGATAGAAAATTTAAATTTTTATATTTAAAAATTGGATTTCTGGATTATTAAGATATATATTTCAATGCTTAGAGACACATTATCTTTAATTACATTACAAGCATTACAAACTTGATATTAAATAATGTAATAAATGATAATTTTAAGAAGCTTTTATTAGCTGCATGAAAGCAAATAATCCTGTTAATATTTACATAACACATTTAAAAATTATATGTATATATGTCATTTTAGTAAACAATTAATTATTAGAATAATTATAACTGTCTTTTTGATTAGAATTAATTCTTTAATTCAATTTTCTGAGATCGTTGTACGATTTAATGGTTTATAAGTTTTTAAGCTGATCTTATACGCAAAAAATTACATTTTAATTGTTTATTATTTATTTAAAATTTTACATTTTGTTTGGGTTTCTAAGGATAAAATTTAAATATAAAAAATAAAATTAAATGATTTAATTTATTTTAGAATTTTTGTAGTTGCTATCTATTTTTCCACTAGTAAAAATATATTCTATCTAAGTAGTTGCGACCGGGTTTTGGACTATACATTTAGTAAAATTATATAATCAATCAATCAAGTTGAAAAGTCGGCAAAAAATGTGTAAACAATGCTGTTTTCAAGTACACAAATTTAGAAATTAAAGAACGATGAACGACGAATATGTATGCTTTAATATCTAAATTTATACTTCTGGTTTTTCCAATATGTAATGTGAGATTTAATACATTATTTTAAGTTATCTGAAATATATTCTTTTAACTTTTATTTATATAATTTCATTTCAATTCCATTTTATGAAAACTTGGTTATTGATTTTTGAATTTTGAATTTTAAAAGGTTTTCTAAAATTATTTGTTGAATGGAAAGATCGGATCTTTAAAATGGTGTATTCGTGAATTCCTTTTGTAATCCTGAAACTGCATTAGAAATAGCTTCCTGTCCTTTTTGATTCTACAATCGTAGTGTTTTTTTTTCTTCTTCATTTTAACTTTATAAATTTTGAATGTTTTAAATTTCATACTAATGTAACAAATAAACATTTATTTAAATTTGCTAGTTATATTTTTAAATTTAAAATACAGATTATTTTTTGTATTTTCCATGCATTGTTAGATAATTTATATACACGTGTACTATGTACTTCTCTTGTGCGTTGTTCACACGCACACACACGGATATATATATATATATATATATATATATATATATATATATATATATAAATATAAATATAAGCAGTTAGTGAAATAATTTTTTTATTCATATGCAATTCAGTCGTGGCACAAGAAATTAGCGTTAAGTAGTTGAAATTATACATTTATTACTTTAGCACGAGAGAGAAGTATTTCCATCATAAAATTTCTGGATTCCAAATGCGTCGTTTTGCTTTCGTGTCTGAAGAGGAAAAGAGTGAATTTTCCTAGTTTGGAAATTACATGCATTGAATTCTTCAGATCAACCAGTATAAGGCTTAGGAATTTTTAGATATTTCAGCTACAGACAAAAGTCTGAAGAGAAATCTCGCTACAGATGAGAAACCGGGAGAAATCTGATCTAAACAGATTTACAGCATGTGATCACATAAATTAGAAACTCAAAAGATTTGTATTAGAAAAAAAATAAACTTCCTACCAGAAGTGTTAAAAGTATAGGAAAATTTAGAAAATACCCTCACACACACGTACACACACGCGCGCACTCACTCACTCACACACACACAAGCACTCATACTCACACACGTACACACCCACCCATATATATATATATATAATATGTATAGATTGATAGATATTGGAATTAATCGTGTGTAACTTCAGAAATTATTGTTATATAGAAGTATATTAATTTATTTAGAAGAAATTATTTGTTATTTGTTAAATTTTTGTTATATCAAATTATAAACCTGATAAGAGAAAATAAGAAAATAAATATTGACTGTTAAATGTATTTAATTTTATTTGCATTAACTTTTAGCAATTCAGGACATACAGCAGCCATATTTCTAAGAAAGATTACAATTTTGTCAATAATCATCCCAGGTGCGACTTTATGAGCTTTTGGGAATTGCAACTTTATTATTATTATTCACATCAAAATTTGTTACTCATATGTAAACAAAAAAGCTTTAAGAAATTTTTATAAGCATTTGTTTTTAAGGGACATTAAATAACAAGAAATACCTACTTTTGTAGCTTATAAGAAATTATAATATTTTAATAAATAGTGGAGTAAAGTCCTTTCCCCCTTTTCAACAAAATTTTTTATTGTTAAATTTTTTTGCTGTTCCATTTATAATATTGAATAAAATAAGAAAAATATTAAGTGAAAATTGCATTTAATATATTTTTATCCTATTTCAAATTGTATCTGAGTGAACCATAAAGATTATATACAAATTAATTGTTCAGTCACGGACTAAATAAAGTCCTTATAAATGATAGTCATTGTATGGAAAAATTATTTTTAAATAAACATGGTAAATAAAAAAAATATTTCAAATCAGCGATTAGTATATACGAGATGACCGACATCTATGAAACTTCCTGTGGTACATGTATAAGTATCTAGAAAGTTGTACAAATGATGAAGCGTCAATCCCACAAAAGAAAACCTTTCACTCGGACTTCCTTTTGCGCTTCAGGTATCTCTACTTCCAATGTTGAGAGTCGGGGAAAAGAAAAAAAAGGGAGCAGTGGGATGGAATCGGCGAATTTTCATGAGGCATTCACTTCTCCGGAACGCACTTCCGCACCGTTAGCTTGCATATTTCATGCTCCAAATGAGAAGTTAAACGTCCCGTGAAGAAGTAGAAAATACATCCTCTGGATATTTTGCGTTCGTTTCTATGTGTTTTGGGGTTTGAGACAAAGTGGTATTCGTCAACATGGGGCAAGTTAGTTCTTTATGTTGGTTTTTGCTTATATACTTTTAATTAATGAATAAATAAAAATATGTGATTTAGAATAAAAATTGAATTATCGCATCGCGCCTGTTATAATTAGAAAATACTTGTTAGTTCTAATGCAGGGTAAAACTTTTTGAAATATAATCAAATAAATAAGATTTATTTTGAAAAAATCGTTGAAGTTGTTAAGTATGCTAAATTATTTCTGAATGTCCAAGAGTAAGACTTTATTAATTACTTATTAGAAAAGTAACTTTTTCTTTATTTAGATGCATTTTTTAAAGTAGGAAAAAGGAGAAAATTGAAGTAAATGCTATTTGACATTGGAGTCACAAGCATATATATAGGAAAATTGTTTGATTTTTAATGATCATTTACATCAATAATTTATTTAAAAAAATAGTATTTGTGTTTTAGGATTCAGAAAATATCACTCTCAAAATAAAAAATTATAAAGCAAACACAAAAGTTATAAGATTTTGTATAGTGTTTATGTTCAAAACTATTTTTAATTTTTTTAAAAAGAAGTTAATGTTTTATTCCATAAATGAAAAATTCTGAATTTCATTCTGAAGGAATTTTTGTCTAAGCAAATAACAAATATTGAATATATAAGTCATGTTAAAAGGCATTGAATTCTTTGCGTGAATTTCATTGAAATATAATGTAATTTTTTTTACTTTATACAAATGTCCATTATCAAAATTTATGTGTGTTGGAAGTTGCGCTTTTCATAGACAGATTAATACAGCATTTTAATAGCCTACAAAATGATAAAATTATTTTGAAGTTCTTTTCTGAATAACTGTTTGCAATTTTTTTTTTAAAAAAAAATGAATAACTTCAACTGCATATTCATCAGAGGGAAAAGTATCAGAAATTTCAAAGAATTATTACTGTTGCATATTATTTATTTTTATAATTATAATCTAATACGATTCTGCTTAAGATTGATCAGAAATACAAATCACCGTCTTAAAATCATTTTACATTGTTTAAAAGGGCTGAAATCATTTTCAAAATGTATAAAGAATATGTACACCAAGGATTATTGATTTTTGTATAGCTGATTTTTGCTTTTAATTCTAAGCATAATTATTATACAATTTTTCTAATAATAAGTTCTAAGAAACTTTATCTTAGCCAGAGCTAAAGCTCATAACTGGGGCTTGTAACTTGAACCAATATTCTTCCAAATAATTCTGGGAAAGTGAATAGCTGTCCTAAAGAATCCCTTGTCCCAAAGTTCCCTTCTTGCTCGAAGATTTCCTTCCGTTTTTGACTACCAGGAAACGTTTTAAATTCGGCCCTTAAGACAGTTAATAATCGTTTGCGGGAACGAAATGGAAAATAGTCCTCGGGATATTTACCAAAGAGTAGATTCTAACGGAATTTGTCACAATGTTAAATAATGACGTGCGTCATTGGATATTCTATACTTGAAAAATATTTTTAAAAAAAGTATTTTCTCTGAAAGAATTCTAAAGAGTGATTTGGAATTCTTCAAAGCTTTCTTAAAAGGACTTAAGGAAAGAGAAAGGAATTTAAACTTAATTTTTTTATTTTATGATTCTGTGTATTTATATAGCAATGAGTACAATAAAAGTACTACTTAAAACCACCACATCAAAATTTTGAGATGTAAAACTATTTTAAAATGGACTGGAAAAGTTCAGTATTAAATTATAGAAAATAGGTTTTTAAATATTTAAAATGTAAGTACATGTGCCAGCTATAATTAGAGTTATCTTCATATAATACGATTACTTTTTTTATTGTTTGAAAAGTTAAAAAATTCTTGCACCTTCAACATATAAAATAAGCACTTTCACTTACCGATACATAGTCACCACGATCTGTATTATTATATGTGTAAAGAGCACTATGTAATCACTTAGAAACAAGTAATACATAAATTATAGATTAAAACTTGACTGATTGATTACTAACACCTCATTCAAAAGGAAAACGAGAATCTTACATCGGATGATAAAATACGTTTTAGATAGGATTATATGGAATTTTTATATTCAATAATTTATCCACTTCAGGAGAATTAAAATGATGAAATGATATAAGTAATGAACAAGCAATAAAACATTTTAATATAATAAAGTACATGAATCACACGTCATGTTTAGGGTTTAATTGAAGTAGATATTGAGAAGTTTGAAAAAACTTCTTTCATTTTACAATTAAATAAAAGAAAGTTTCAAGAAATAATCCTTTTAACTTTACGATTTATGTGATACTTTTTGCGGAAATACGTGACTTATTAATATGCATTCTATGAAATTTATGGAGTAACACATTGAAAATAAATGTAGCATTTCTATAAAGAAGAAAAAATGCTAATTTTTTTAGTTTAGAAACTGCGAAATAACTTTCCCGTACAATATATTTTAAAACTTGCCCCTCTCTTACAGGAACATAATCAAATTTAAGCAAACTTAATTACGTTTGACTTTCCAGCAAGGAAGGAGTTTCTTCTGAAAAAATAAAAACAAATTGTGTAGATTATTTTTACTTTAGTGCAACTTAACGACGACGTTTCTGTGATAAACTAGTGCAATGCGATTACAAAATGAAGTTTTCCCTAGAACTTCTAACAGGAGCCTACTTTTCAGTCTAGGTGCTTTAAAGCTAATGGTCCTCGCTTTTGTAAAACACATTAGGGTAGCAAGAGAAAGTATTTGTAGAGGGATTTGAGGCAATTTTCAAATAACGCCAAGAATGTTTTTGAAGGAACATATATATATATGTATATATATATATATATATAAAGACAGATTTTAGTACTCCATTATTTTTAGAAATGTGATTTTCTTATTTTATTGGAATTGTGCTTTTACTTTCTTAGTAGATTTTTCTAAGATACTTTACTTTAAATTTTTATTTTTTTGAATCACAAAATTGAAAAAGAATGTAGCTTTTGAAGTATTTTTGTTTTGTTTAAAATTTTACAATTGGCTATTTTTGTTGCAATCTGTTACTGGTACAAAATTGTATTTCATATTCCGACTTTATATTTAAATAAAAATAATAACGAAATTTCCACAATGTTTTATATTTATAAATTAATGGTTAAAAAGTAAACATACCTTAGAACGTATTATTTCCAATATTAAGTAAAGAATTTTGAACTAAGGATAAGACTACAGTTTTCAATAACACCTGTGCCCAAAAATTATAAAACAAAAGTTTACCATATAATGTATGAATAAACTATGTGCTATACCTCTTGTCATACCAAAACATTTATAGATCATAAAAATCCTAAATTTATCTGAATGTGACCTGATACAGTATGTAGAGGTGGTCCTAGTGTTTACATCACTGTAGAGAAACCCCCAAAAATGGCGTTTCCCAAACTTCAAAAAAAAACTTAAAAAATAAAAAAAAATAAAAAATATAAAAGCAATAATGTTAATCAGAAAAATGACGCATACTATTGAACCAAAATAATTATATTAAAACAGATTTACGATAAATTATTCTATTTGGAAACAAAATTTACTTTTTAACTAGCTAACGATAACAAAATCACAAAATTAATACATATTGTTTTTTGAGATTATTTATATATAATTTAAGACCTTAAGCAGTATTAGTACAATAATACATAAATTCTAAAAGTTAATTGAAATAATCGCTTTCGAAATCTCTTTTCTACTAGTTCATGAATAACATCCTTCAAACCTAATTTATAACTCAATATATGTTCATTCACCAACATTACCAATATATTAACAATTATTTGATATTACTCTTAAATATTTTTCTAAAAAAAATATATAATTCAAAATTGTTTTTGACCATAGCAACAATTAAAGTTTGTGATAGCCAAATTCTTAAGGCAATGCTTAAATATTGTCCAAATTTAAGAGAAGTAATGAATTTAAGAACGTTAACTGGACGTTCTTTTTTTTTTTTTTTAAAAATAAACCAAAATTAAACCGTTTTTTAAAAAAAAAGAAATTTAGGGAAAAATATTTTATATTTCTTATGACATTTACGTGATTTTTACAATGTCCCAGTAATTTATTTTTATCCATTACTTTATAA
>BMAW01035706.1:327724-375394 GCA_019974015.1 Nephila pilipes | reverse complement strand
TTTTTTTTTTTTTTTTTTTTGTATAAAATGATGCCTAATTCAACCGCTTGTTCTAAAGCATGAAGATTAGAGGAATTAATATGTCTTATGACATTTACGAGATTGTTACAATGTGCCAGTAATTTATTTTTATCCATTACTTTATAAATATCATATAAAAACTCACAAGAATCGTTATAATTTTCAGTACTTTGAATTTATGTCTCAATGAAATTATCACCTGATTTATAGTAAAGAAAAAAATGCTTTATATTTTAGTTTTGCATCTTCTATTGGTTCGTCTAGGCGTTCAGTAGAAAAATTTCCTTTTGTAGTTAGAACAAGATGACATGATGTATTCAATTCAAAGTCTTTTTTCTTCGTCGATATCAGAAATTAAATTTTTAGCTTCTAAAGTATATCCTTTTGAAAAGATTCATCCGACCTTAAGTTTTTTTTAAAGAAAAATATTAATGAGCAATTAAATAATTCAATGGCTTGAAAAAAATCAACATTTTTGTATTGAAATAGCCCTTCCTCTTATTGGAGTATATGATTCAAAATTTGTTTACCTGATAACGTTCGAGCATTAATATTTAAACTTTTATAGTATTCAATAAGCTGATAGCCTCATTTAGATTCATTTTATCTGTTTCGGCATTCTAGTAAGCTCTTAATAAGGCATCGTAAATATTTCCTATTTGAAAATGCAAAGGTCTTAGGTATTCTATAGATTTTGCCAAAGTGTGTCGCCAAATACTTTGAATATGAGTGCTGAAGTGTTCTCTTAATATTACCCACCGTTAAGTCGTGGAGGTAAAAAAAGGCATATAACTATTGAACCATAATAAAAGAAAGTTACCACTTCTAAAGATGATTTTATCACGTTAATAATTACTAAATTTAAGGAATGATTGTTGCTAGGTATGTAATTTTCTCTGGGGATTTAATTTTAATTCTTTGATTATATTCCAAATGTTGCCTCTCATTGTTTAGACCAGTTTGTATTACTTTTATCATCAACAATTTACTTATGTTTATGTATTAAATACCTTTTATTTTAATGGTTTGTATTTTGCATAAAATAATAACATTGTCTCATATCACATACCAACGACATCTATGTACATATACTTTATATTTAAATCAAATGTATTTTATTATTAACTCTGTTGTTCAGTATGTTTCACTTATGTATTTTCAATTTTATGTCTCATCTTCATTATACGTATTGTGTGTAATATAATTATTTATGCTACTCTTAACCCAGCTACTGAGTATTTATCTTTTGTGCGATGGCAACTACCTTGTTTGTCTGAAACGAATTGGGTTTGGTGGTAGACGCCTTAGTAGTGTACTTGTTCGCCGCATAGTTAGCTGCTCAGATAGTTGTTGAAATAAATTAATAGTTTGATACAAATTTTCTTTAATAATTTACATACGCTTATATGATTCCCCAGGTGAGGAGATTATCTGCTTGAAAGATAAAATATAAGGGAAATTTCTTTATATTTTATTTTTTATTACTTACGTTTTAATCATTGAATAAAGCTACAATTAAGAAAATGCAGAGTTGAGCGAAATCGGCTCTCTATAGCATTATTAATGCCTTTTCGGAACATTTAAGCAAATCCGAGTTACTTTCAAGGACTGAAAGACTTGATCACATATTTAAGGATTTCGACCAATACAATGCTACGTTACTTAAAGAGCAATTGGAAATCGAGGGAATACGAAGAAAAATATTTTCATATCAAAGAAAAATATCTAAGCGCTGTTGACACATTGAACAGCTCATCAATTTTGAATTATTTTTCCATAACCTTTGAGAACTGTAGCATAAACAACTTCAAGCTCCCCCGATTAAACATTCCTCAATTTAGCAGGAAGTACACTGACTGGTTAACTTTTAAAGATTTATATTTAGTGAGTGTTCACAACAATAAAGCGCTGGCAAACGAGCAGAAATTCCAGTATCTAATAGGTCTTTTGGGGGAATAACCAGCATATATTTTAAAACATATTCCTGTTTCTGAAACAACATATGAAGAGGCATGGAACAAAATATTGATTCGATATGATAGAAAAAATCAGATTGTTACATCATTAATCAAAATATTCCTTAATCAGCCTCTGTATCTCATGCAAATAGTATTCCTCTTCGACAGTTAGCTGACACTTCGAATGAGGTGATTCGTGTCTTAAAATCACTCGGAGAAGTAGATTCATCTTGAAACGTTTGATTAATTTATCTGTTTTTACAAAAACTTGATTCTTAGACCCGTCAGTTCTGGACTTAGAAAAAAATATATGATGAGTTTCTATCATTAGATTCATTCATTCAATTCTTTAATTCTACATTTCATTAGAAGTACTTAGTAATAACGAAAGTGAAAGTAAGTTAATGTCAGAGTTCAAAAGCATTTTTTAACGAATATATTACCCTTGAAAAATAAGTTTAAAAATGCAGTAATTGTCACGGCTCTCATTAATTAACTGAATGTTACAGATGTAAAGCTTTAGATATTAAATCAAAAAAAAAAAAAAAAAAAAAAAAAAAACGTGATTCTTAAGAATTCATTGTGCTTCAATTGCTTTGAACGACATTATTTAGAAAAACTGCAAATAAACTGCAAAATAGGTAATAAAAGACATAATACTATAATTCATGAAGACTATAAAGCAGCACAAAATATAGTTTCATATTTTTCTTTAGTAAATGAATAATCTTCCAGAGAAAGTAAATCTGTTCATTTTCCTTGCAACACAGTCCAGGGTCAAAGTATTTCGTTTCTGCCTACTGCAATGGTTGCCGATTTTGATTTGTCGGGTCAAGGTCATGATTGCACAGTTCTATTGATAGCGGATTGGAAGCTACTTTCATTTCCGAGTCGTTAGTAAACAAACTACGAAAAGGAGATCTAACGCTCGCATTTGTGTTGAAGGACATGGCTCTTCTGAAGCAGCTGTAACTCATGGCTCAGCTAGTATAAATATGTTCCCCAAATACGGATCAGATAAATAAAGTTTTCAGATAGATGCATTTATTTTAAATAATTTTACGTATAATTTACCTTCAAAGCATGTCGATGTGAAGGTAAAAATATTGATTTGAATATAGAAGCGGAGTATTTCTTGAGTTTTTTGTTGCCGGGACATATAGTTAAATCTGTCACTGATCCAATTGCTCAAAACACTATTTTTGGTCGTTTAGTATCGGGTAAAATGAAAATCATGGATGATGCTTCTCGCCTATTTAATTCATATCAAATCAGCTTGTCTTGTTATGACAGCATTGTATATCCACATGTTCCTATACCACCACCTATATGTGCACATTGGTATCAAAATCCAAGGGTGATTGGGAAGTCTTCTTCACACGAGACATGCCTACTCAACAGAGCTTTTCTGAAGGGACCGGTAGTTCCGGTTGCCTTCTATCTTCATTTAGTGCCAGTGTATCTTGTTGCAATACACAGATTGGAGATGCATCTTTCAGACTCCGTCCTGGATTTACAAAATCTGATATTTAACAGACTGTTCGAAGTTTTGGTGGGAGACACCATTATTAGCGTACTTGTGCGCCGCACAGTAAGCTCCGGGCAGTTGTTGAGGTAAATTAATAGTTTGTTACTAAAGTTGCTTTTATCATTTACTTTCGATTACTTATAAATGTTAAAACGAACATTTATAAGTAATCGAAAATTACGAAGGTTAAAACCCCTGTTGTAACCTTCACCTCTCATATTTCTCCCGTCAGTTCCTTTTTCTTAACTTTTCTAATGAAAAATTGAGATAATTCATTAACAGAAGATTTCTCAAAAGGAAGAAACCTAAAAATGTTCAATAAATTTTCATTCGCATTCTGATTTCGATTGATCAATAGAAACATATATCATTACAAATGTCATTTGTTCAATCTGATTTGCGTCTAAAGAGCAAATAAAAATTGTATAATAATATTTAGCTTTTTCAATTTATACTCTATGACAAAAAAATTGACTAACCAAGAAGATATTTTTTCCAATTGAAATAAAATTTCATGTACAAAGACATCTGGAGCGAACATCTAAATGCTAAGACCTTGGTGTCCAATGAGTGAATAACGAGAGCTCCAGTGCACCAAAGCTGCGCATTCAGATGTGTAAAAGGAGCTATTCTCAATCTGATGTTCAAAATTTCGGTTGAATTTCGACTGTGTATATCTTACCTCGGCTGTAGCAATGCCTCGCCTAAGGAGTTGCGCTCATTACGTGTAGATTTCATAGTTTGAAAGAGGTCACGCTATTTGAATGAAAAAGACTGGTTGGATGAATTCAACAATCACTCAACATCTGGGTTGAAGTGATGCGGCAATTAGACGGTGCTGGCAAGAGTGGCTTAACACCAGAAGATATCAGCGTCACAACGGTGGAGGTTGAACAGTATGGAAAGACAGATTGATTGTCAGAATGGCTGTTATAGCATCGGCTTCGTCGTTACCAGCTATCCACTTTATTGCCTACACATTTGTATCCATCATGAGTCTCAACAGACGACTGAGAGGGAGGAATTTATGCTTGCGCTGACCGTTACGCCATTCACCTATCACGCCTAAACACCGTATAGTCCGATTACGGTCATATCGAAATCGAATAACTCAGAACTGCTCTGACTGTGGATGTATAGTCTGCAGTGACGAGTAGCGTTTTCAACTGTGTCCTGATGTCAACCGCAGCCGTCCAGGACATCTTGGGAATTTTATCCATACTATAGCACTCCACACTAGTGTACAACAGCGTGTTATAGTCGGGGGTAATCTCCTTTTGAAAACCGGACCTCTTTGGTAGTCATTTCTGGCACACTAACAGCACAGTGGTACATGTAAGATATTTTACGACCTGTTGTGTTCTGCAAGCTTTCCTTACACTTCCTTGGCCAGTTAGGTTGCCTAATCTCTCTCTCATGGAGTACGTTTGCGACGTTTGGGAAGGCGATTACAACCATCCCGGGATATTGAAGACTTAGCCCAACAGCTGGAGATAATTTTCCGCAGATTCGGGAAATTTATCAGTCTATGCCACATCGTATGATAGCTTGCAACCTGGTCAGTGGTGGATCAACCTGTTATTGACTTTCTCCGTTTGTAACGGCCAAACTCTGAAGTAAAACATTCAATTTTAGTCATTTGCTTTTCTACGTATTTTTTAACATGAAACAATTTTTATCGCAATCGGTCAACACCTTCTGGGCACGTTGTTTTTTTATTATAGAGTATATTTTGTACGACAAGATTTTTTGCTATCATAAAATTGTTATTCTGGATGTCCCCCCCTAATTGTATAGCTTTCTTTTCATAATTTTTATGGATTCTACGAACGTGTCTCTTCATAATGGAGTCACATTCAGCTAACATTTGAATAAATATTAGAAAATATTAATTATTATATACATGAAAATTGTCGCTTGCCCCACAGATTGCTAGAGAAAGTACTCCAAAAGCAATTTACGAGTTAATTATTATGTATACAAAAACTATTCAAATCGTCATTTAATTTCAGCATTAATACATTTTGGTGTAGCTTAATCGGCTGTTTGACAAGTTTCCATCCTTCATTGTAACTCTATCCATGATTTCAAATTATCTAGGTGAGTTTTCGAATCTTGGTGCTTTCTTAATTTCTCTCCAATATTTTTTAAGTTGCTACAACCTTCTATTGAAGAGGAGCGGAATTTTGAATAAACAAAAACTGTACAACTATTAAAACTGATCACAGAATATACTAGCCATCTCTGGAGGCCTTTTTTTTATATTTTTTTAAAATCTTGTGACTATGTTTTGCTTCGAAACTTTGATTTCAAACTTGATTGCTGAAAAGGAAATCGTAATTTCACTAAGGATATATTTGACATCTTCTAACAAAAGAATGTTCAATTTGATTCATTTATGAGGTGGGATCATAATCAAGCTCAGATGATAGAGTTTCATTAAGTTTTCCTTCATTCTTGTGATAGCATCCACTGTCTCAAAATCAGTTGAATTATATTCCTGAAGGGAACAGTTTGCAGTTTTACCTTTATTATTGGTGTTGTTTGAATATTCTAAATCCAAACCAAAAATGACGGTAGTGTTCAGTTCCCAGCAACTGCTTGAGTTTTTATTTTGCTTAGAGACTACTTGTCTCTCTTAAGAAGTTATACAACGTTCCTATCTGCTTTTAAAGCCGGGAATTCACACACACACACGCACACACACGCACACACACATATATATATATATATATATATATGCAGGCTTAATATTCCATTTTAATCCTCATCCCACAATTACTTTGATTTGCTGGATTTTATTTCAACACCAACGACCAAGAACTGCTTAGCGTGAAGATATCTGTTTCAAATTTAGTGCTTCTCGCTTGTATAAGCAAATCCGTATAGCCGTAGTCTTCAGTCACATTAGAGTTTTTATTTTTATTTAACGATAATAATGAAAAGTGAGCAGCAAATTGTCTTGAAATTTCATATGAAACTTGGAAAAACCACTACTGAAATATATAATTTATTTAAAGATGTGTATGACAATGATTGTTCGTTCCGTGTACGTATTTTTGGAGTGGTGTAAGCATTTTCAAGATGGCCGAGATGACGTTACAGGTAATTTACGCCCAGTTTACCCTCTCCTATAAAAAGGAATAACGATATTAAAAAAAAAAGGTAAACTGGTTCAATACGACCTTCTGTTCAATGTTCGTGTAATCTTTGAGACTCTAGGAATTGATGAATAAACCATACGGTGAATTTTTACTCCAAGGCAATGCGTTGGCTCATTCCACGTAATCTATCTTGTGGTTTATAGCCAAGAATATAATTGCAATTTTTGACCATCCTCCTTGCCATTTTAGACCATCCTCCTTTATACCATCCTGGATCTTGATCCATGCAACTTCTATCTGTTTCCTAGTATGAAATCTGCATTAGAAGAAACAAGAATTGAATCATTGAAGCCGTGAAAGCGAAAAGGGCTGGCATCCTGGAGGATCTGACAGAATAAAATATTCTGTACTGCTTCGAAAAATTGAAGATCACATTTTGCTTTGTAGGGAAGAGGAGGGGGTTTGACATTACATGTATGGTATTAAAATAAAATGTTCTGCATTGTCAGTCTACGAAGAAAATACAAAACATTTTAAGTTTTTTCATATTTTTCTTTGAGATATTTATTTATTTACTGTATAAATATTTTTCTCTATTTATTATATAATATAGTAAATGTACAATAATTAGCTCTATTTTTTCCTATTACATTCTTATGCTTTTAAGACAAACTTCATGGCATAAGACTCTACGTAATACTTTCTTGAATATGAACTGTTGTAGTTAGAAAGAATATTTAATAAAATGTAAAATTTGTTTTTGTTCTAAATTAAAAAAAGAATCCGAAATTTTTCCAACATATAACATTCTGTAAAATACTAATGCAATTCATTATAAAGCAAATTATGAAAAATTCTTTGTAGAGTTGATAATTTAATTGTAGTTATTTTTCTTATAATTTAAAAGAATATATGTAAATGGAAAAAAAATTAACCAAAAATCAAAAGTGTTTAATCTTTTAAAAGAAAATTGGATACTTTTACTTGAACACAATTTTTTTCATTAAATATTTTGAAAGCTTGTTTTATACCAATGTAAAATTTTAAGGATAGTTTTTATTCATTTAACTTCTAGAATATACAGTTATGTCATTTAATTAAGTATAATTAATAATTTTTCATGCAAATCTTTTAATTTAAAGAATTTAAAGACTTAAATCTAAAGAATTTAAGTCTTCATAAATTATAAAGGAAATGTAAAGTTAATTTATTATTTCATAAATAATTTTATTATTTATGAAATATTTTATCTGTTAATGCATTATAATTTTAATTTTTTATCATTTGATGAAAATCGATACAAATGTAAACATTGCAGAGTTTTTATATTAACTTGAAATTTTGCTTTCCAAAAACTTGTATTGAAATATGCTTCTAAAATTTCATGAAGAGTGCATTGCTACTCCCTGAACTTGGATAAAGTGCTCCCTGAGAAATTGAAATTTTAAACAAATTATTGTTTTTAGTTTGCAATAAACATTTGTTTTATTTCACGATTGATACTGTCTTGTAAATTAAAGAAATCCAAAATTGTAAAAATGATGAGAACCACAGGTATAGATAAATAAGGTAACTGTTTGTATGTCTACTTATTTTTTCTGTCAATTGGAACCAAGAAATTGCTCGTTGACAACATTTTGGTCTCAGAATCAAAACCGAAGAATCTTGACTAATGGCCTTAATGATATTTTCTAAGCTCAAATAATGACTTATTGATTTCAAATAAAATGTCATCCTCCAATGTTATTAAAGTTATTTTAAGAAGTACATAATCATCATGTATTTCTAGCTACGAATTATCCTTGTAACGATCTCTCATTGGATTAACTTCAATAATATTTGCAATTGTTAGTAATCAAACATTTTCAAACCAAAACCATTGATTCATAACGAGGTTCTGGCTTAATGGAAAATAGAATTTTTAGAAGCTCTTTGATAAAACGTGTAATGTTTCAAGTGCATTGATTGTTTTCTAAGTATCGCATTCAAGCATTTCCTTCCCGAATTCCATCTTTGCGGAATTTTCGAAAACTTTTCTGCACCCTCATTTAAGTACTAAATAGTTAACAATTTTCTGGTATAATTAATATTAAGTGCTTACTTTTAAAATTGTTTTATTATTTATATATATTCGTATTTTGTTTATATGTATCGAGTATCGAAAGTATCGTTCACTGATGTGATAGGAAGAATTAGAACTTCAGTTAAGTTTCATATTTACTAAAATTGGAAGTGATGTCTTTTTCAAGAAAATTAAATTAATAATCAACGCTATATTATATTCTGAGTTTCACTGATGAATTACGCTTTTCCACGATTCTTTAAATGCATAAGTCAATATTTCTTCTTCTACTTACAAAGAAAATTTCTTTAACTTTGTTTGAAATCAAGGAGAATGAGAGAGAGAGAAAAAGAGAGACGTCAACTTTTTATTTTAAATACACTCATGCAGAAATCCAGTGAATGTATATTTCAGGGTGAAAGTGTGGTAAAAATTAAACGGCCCGTTAGCGGCTTCATCTACTTAGTCACCTCTGATTATTTGAAAGTGCTTAGCGGGCTTGTATTATAAAATAAACCCAATTTCCAATTATCTTAATATAGTAATAGGAAAAATAATAATCGGATTTAGCCCTTAATAAAAAAACAGGATATTCAATTTACAAGTAATAAGATTCTTCATATTTTCTTAAAGCCAAAATTTCACAAAAGTTCAATTGAGTATCGTAGAGTTTCAAATACTTACAATACTTGCATCACTAAATCTGGTAGAACTTAAAATCTATTCATCGGAATACTATAGATAATTTTAAATAAAATGTTATAATTTAAATTAGTCTTAAAATGATCAAAATCAGGAAAGTTCAATAGATTTTCTCTGTGTATAATTTTGATTTGGAGGGCATTTTAAAATCCACAGATATTGATGATTTGACCAGAGTGTGTTTGCTTTCATTCAATTAATATTCATATATTTTCAATAGCATAGTAAAATTAGAAAAATAGTCATCTTGATAAACTTGTATTAATAGAAATTTTCAATGTTGTCAATCGAAATATTTGTAAGGAAATTAGAGACTTTCAAAAAGATAATCTTGCCAGTAACTGATTGATCAACCTTCATTTGCATTTTCTTTTAAAATTCACCATAAAGATCATAGACTTTACACTTTATTGTTACATAGATAGTCAGGTTACTTTTGGTAAAAAAACAATTTTAAGCCAAATATTACATTATACCAGATTATCTTAACATATTGAAAAATTATGTTGAACAAACTTTAAATAAAACAAAGTGAAAATTCTAAATTTAGATTTACAGATAGCTGATTAAAAATTAACTATAAATATTTATGAAAAAAGAGACGGTTTAAAATTCCATATCATTATAATTTTTTTTAATAACAGCAACTTACGTTATTTGATTACAGGAATATTATATTAATTTCTTACTATGTAATAACAATTTAAGCGCACATAAAATAGATAAGTTCAATAACACTAAGAAATTATTCTGTTATTTGAAACATGATTATCCCTTTAGTTGTTAAAACACACACACACACACACACATATATATATATATGTATATACACTCTAGAACTGTATTTCTGTTAAATATGTTAAAAACGAAGAATTCATTAATAATAATTCAAATAATCTGTGATATTATTTTTCATATTTTATAATTAGCCATTTTATTCAGTAAATACTTAAAAACTATTATGATATATATATATATATATATTCCAAAAATTGAATGTTTGATAATTAATTTGTTAATATATACTCCTAAATGTTGGTGTAGAATTGTATAAAATATTTTTGTGAAATTACGAAAACAATTACAATATTAAGAAATGCATATACATGAAATCGTGTTTTCTCCTTCTTCAATATATAACTTGAAATTCATTTATCAAATGGTTTACTTCTGTTGCATATTTGTGCTTCATCTTACAAGAAAAAATTATTATTAGCTTAATTTTTGAATAAAATGCTTTTTTAAAAAAAAATTGCAAAAATTTATGACAGTGACATTTTTTTTCCTAAAATTCATACTGATTTCTCTTTAATTATGTTATAAAATTTATCATAATTGGAAGTACTTTATAACATAACAAAAAGTATTTTTTTGATGAAGGAAGTAATTATTATCATTATAGTCATAGTTATATATAATCTAAGTTCGAAATTAATGTATAACTATGACGAAAAGACCTTTTGGTGACACTTATTTTAAGAATACGTATATAGTAATATCAATATCTACTTGAGAAAACATAGCACGTAAAAAATAAATGAAATCCTATTAATTGGTGATTTCTAATAAAAATTGTAGAGACCATTAATACATCATTGCATTAAGCAAGACGATTGGGAAGATTTATCTCATAATTTTTAAATTAATAGTTAATTTGAAACTATTACAAGCAGGATTTAGAACAAGAATTTTTTTTCTTAAAGCTATTTAATTCCAGTTTCCTAATGATTTAAAAATTTAGTCATGATTGTATAAAAATCCCTGAATGTAAATATAATCAAATTGGATTGCTTTAATGTTTCCAACTAGTGCATAAACACAAATTTTGGTAAAAGTATAGAAATTTGTTTAGTCCATATTCTAAACGATTCTGCTTTCTCCTTGAAAAATAAATACTTTTATTTTATCTGCAATCACTAATGAAGTTATAGCAGATTTTATGTCAAGTGAGATAAAAAAGAATAAACCTAAAGTTAGGTATAGACACCAAAATTTCATGCATTTTAGTAAATGCTTACACTTTTTGAGAGTTTTAATTAATTCTTTTGAAAAATATCTGTTAAAGCAAGTGATACAAAAGTATTATGAAAAAATACAGTCCCTATAGGCATGCGGTAATTTCGTATTTTATTTCGAATTTCTGTTTTCGCAGATGCCAGTTCGGGTCTTTGTCCACTTAATCTCGTCGAAATCTCAGTTAAAGAAGCAAGAGTTATAACGCTTTCCTTTGACATTTCTTAAGTTTGGCGAGGTTTCATTAATAAAATGAAAGGTTATGCTTAACAAGCCTAAAGATATTTCTTCTTCACACGTTTTAACTGAATAATTTATTTTTTTTGTTTCATTATTTTTTTTTTGTTTTCTCACGCTTCTATAATTCACCGACCAAAGCCCCTTCGCTAAGTCCTGATTCCCTAGCCGAGGTAGATGCAAAAGATTATTTTACAATCAGATGTCACCACAATTATTTAAATGAAATTTTTAACCTCGCAATTAGCTTAAAAATAAAGATTTGAATTTAAATATGACTTATTTTTTTTACAAATATGACATTTGGTGATCTGTCTCTTAACCTAACCACTATACTAAGGACATTAAAATGAATAAACAATAATTAGAATACTATTTTGTAAAGGTAATGGATCATAAACTTAAAATTGTATATTTTGAAACATTTTTTTTAAAAAATTAATTTGTAAATGTACTAAAATGGTAATAACTTCAAACATTTATCAATTTTATTATACTCTTGTTCTATTGCATCATATTTCGTTTCACGTATAATTTAGATATTTGGTATATTCTGGAACCAAATGCATTTTCAAAGATAACATAATTATTAATTATGCTTAAAGTACGTTTTATTTGGTATATAAAGTACCAATTTCATGGAAAATGTTTCGTCACTGGTACTACAAATAAAAATAATGCTGGGATATCTGCTTCTTATAACAATGAGTCAGCTAGTGCTAAAACTGGAACGCGTGGCATAGACTATGGAAAATTACTTTAAAAGAAAATTTAAGCATTTGCAAGGGAACATAATTGTCATCTTGGTAAACTTAATTATTATATATGACATGGTTTGCTTCAGTGAGTGTTTTCCTCTAGGACTGGAACTGATAGAAGACTATGCAAATGGATTATACTCAAATATTATATTACTCTAAAGTACAATATTGCTCTTTTCTGAAAGTTTTCACTTTTACAGAGATATTGAATAATTCTTTTTTCACAAATCAATGAATTACTTTGAGTTAAAGGCTAATTGGAAAAGGCTTTCGAGTTAGGAAAAAGTTATGTCAAAGATTGCTTTTTTCAGTCAATAAAGGAACTTATTTAAAGTAATTAAATAAAAAACTCAAGAAAACATTATCAGTTTTAAACGAAATTAGAAAGAACGTGTAAGGGCGCGATTACATCAATTGAATAAAACGCAACAAAAGGTCTAGGGGGCACAGCATGGTAAACTAGGTGATGACTTGATAGACAAAACAAAATATTATTCTGAACTGCTATATGAAGCAATGCCATGATTCTTCAAAACATGACCAGTGGTGTAATCGGTGCATTTTATTACAGTATATTAGGCAAGAGAAACTTTTGTATGGTAAGTGTCCTGAAGGCCCTGAAAGCTGATGTATCGAAAGTCCGCAAGTTTTGGGAGTCATCTCGAAGTTACTAAACTTGAAATATCAAATAAAATTACCAATTTGACAAGAACCACTTATTTAAAACTTTGTACTGAAATTTTTCTACGAAAGTCTCTCCATAGCAAGACACTGAATTTAAATGAAAGCTTCAATAGCTGTTTATGGAAATATTGAACAAATATACATACTAAGAAACACACAAATTGAACAAAAAGCCATAACCAACGATACAAACATGCTAAAAATATATTCAAGAAATATTTCACTTAGGTGCATTATTTGCTGTAATATTTTATTTAATTAAGGATATAATGTTTTATTGTTTATACATCACATTTATAACATTTATTTCCTTAAAGTATTATTGTATATGAATTTATAAATTTTCAGAAGCAACCTTTTTCTAAACTTCTATTAGACATTCCTTAGTGCTTTCAAAATTGTCTCGGAAGAAGAGAAAACAAATAGAGCAAAATCAAATGTACTTATGATAAAAAAAAGTCTCGTATTTTCGTATGGCTGGTGTTATCATCTGTCTACTGGTATGTATGATTTCTATGATGTTTCCCCCCCATTTATGGTAAACAAAATTTAAAACTTTTTTCCATAAATGTTTATTTGTAAAATGTCACAAATATATTTAACATTATGCAGTTCTTAAGATTCTAAAATTGTGAGAAGATAAGTATTTGTTTTCATATGCCAGAAGTTCTTATACTTAACGCAATAAAATATTTCTCGATTCTTTTTTTTTTTCAATGTGCAGTGTATATTTAAACAAACCAGGTATTTAGATATTAAAAAGTATTTTATTGCTGCAAGAAATCGATATAAAAATAAAAAGATAACTGTTTGAAAAAATATGTAGTATTGTTGTGTTCTAAAACATATTCATTTTTTCATATACGGATATTTTAGACCTTTTTGATAATATAATTATTAAACTTAAACTTTGAAACATTAAATGCATTTTGATCTGAAGTATTTTTTTCGTGTATTTTACATCATCTTAACAATAATATTTCAAACATATCTTTAGATAGTTGTCTAACACATTATACCAGTGCTTAGTATTAAAGTATATATAGTTTCAACTATGGGCTAAGAGAAAATAATATTTTTATCTATTTCATGCTTGCTTTTTCAAAGATAAATCGGAAAAGTTTGAAAAAATTTCATTTTGTAAATATTTGACCATTAGTTCAGGAATGGAGGGAAATTGTTCATAAATAATTGTTAGAAACATAGGTAAAAAGCTTCTGATTAACGTTATAAGTAAGAGTTTTATTTTACGCAGCAGAATTTATTTCACAATATATAATATAAGAGCAATAAAGCCCCATTATATTTAAATTTAAAAAAAAATTGTCAATTTAGTTTAAAGAAGAAATGATAATGATAAAATTTATTTTGTGAGATTTATAAGTAGACTTATAAAAGAAGGTTGCTTAGAATCAAGCAAAAGAGCAAAAATTTCCTGTAATGCTTGAAACTAGCCAGATACCTTAGATTTTCAATGCTTGGATATTTTCATTTGCTTGGACAGAAATTCTTCCTTTCGAAATCATGTAAAGGGAATCTAATTAATTGAACGTGCAAAGATATTCACAGTATCAAAATGCATGACAATTTTATGACTTACCTACGATAATATTATTTAAATTATTATTATATTATTTTTAATATTATTTAACTAGTATTTTTTAAATTTCAGAAAATATAATTAAATTAATGTTTGTTTTCTTTTATAAAGTAATATTTGTTCAGTACTAATCAATATGTACCTTTTAAACACAAATTTATTTTGTGTTTTATTCACGAAAAATTAAAATTTATCTCGTGTGAAACCCTTCTTCGAAATATTTTGATTAAGTAATTTGAGTTTGTAATTTAGAATATTAAATTACCAAGGTTTCATAACAATATTTGAATCAAATATTGAGTTACAAAACTTTAAATTTAAAGATAATTTTTTTATTATTATTTAAATGTTAGAGGACACTTCGTTATATATGCATTAAAATTTCCTATTGATATTATGTGTTTTGCAAATATTTTAGTCATAATTAAAAACAATTTCATTTTGAAATATAAAATCATATCTCTTTGGGTCTTACTAATGATTTTTAAAAATCAAAATTTCTTCGTTTTGTGATATTTTTTTAGATTGTTTATCTATTATGGGAATTCATAGATGTGATATTTTACATTTAATAATTAAATATCTCAAAGAATCGTATACTTTTATAATTCATAATTTATAGAACGTTATTTAAGTAATGGGAAGCATTTATTCTATTTTCGGCATTTTAATACAAAATATTGAAATATTAAATAAAATTTTTATGAAAAAAACTGTAGATATTTACGGTACAAGTAAAGATGTTATAGCTTTTTTTTATGGTCCATTAATATCTCTGTATTATACTAGAAAGTTCTGTTCTTATAGTTAAATTTTTCACCTCCAATCCTTTGTTGTGAATACTTTTAACCAGTGATCTTGATAAGCACATATTCTATTGATTACATTTTATAAAGATTATTTTTTCACTCTTTCAACTTCCTTTTTTTAACTTTAAAAGATCTATGACAAAATTGTGCTTCAAAAGTTGAAATTTATGGTTCTTCAAGTATTGTCGTGGAGAAGAAAAATAAAAATAGTTTTTGTTGATAATTTGAGATGAAATGGTGAATATTAATTTGATTCAATTTAGGGAATTTTAGAATAATGCTTTTAATTACCTTATTTGTTGTTTTCGATTTTCAGTTTACCTTCTAAATATGCAATGTTTATCTGATATAGTATTTTTCTAATTTATTTGTGAAACAATAACCAACTATAAGATATTATACATTATTTTTCATCCATATTCCTAGTTTATCGCAAAAATATAACTTATAAATGGTTCCATTTTATGCTTAATCTATTATTAAGTTATTTACACATATTACATAATTCCTTTCTTTTTCCAGGTTTGAAACATGTTTCAAATGCTATGAAAGTTTTCTGATTATTAGTACTCAAATAGATTTTCTAATTATAGCATATAATTAAAATTTCTCAACTTTCAAAGAATGTATATGTATTTAAATATATTTATCATTATTAGTTCTAAACCCTTTCGAATAGCCACTAAGAAAAATCAAAATTATGGAAACGAAAGTTTATTTTTGAAGAAATATAACTGAAATACATCCAGACTATTAATTACACGAATATTCCAATTGGATTCTATTCGCATCATTTTAAAACAAAGTATTAAAAAGTCTTGTTGCACAATATTCTACAACCTACAAGGAAAGCCAGATTAAATGGAATTATTATTATTAAAATAATGGAATTCCTCTAGCTTTAATGATTAATAAAATCGATTTATACTTTAAAAACTACATCAGTTTAGACATTGATTACCAATCTAATAATTTTGTGCTCTTGCTTTATTATACAATTAATACAGTCAATACAACATGCGATAAGATTAAAAGAGAAAACCCCTATTTATTGAAATTATGGTATTAAAAGGAGGTATGTAATTAATTACATACTAAAAGATGAAATATATAACTATCTTTTTTATTAAAATATATTTAAATTCATTATCTCTTTAAGCGTTTTACATTGAAATTGCTATTCAAAATTATTGGTATGCTCGTAAATGTTAAATGAATAATTAGTAGGAAAACTATATGAATAACTAAACGTTTCATAAGTCTTATTTTCTTAATCAATTTTAAGTACCGGCATAAATGTTATCTGATAAATTTAATGAAATTGAGCATTCATGAAACTAATAAGTAGTTTATTTATATTAAACTCTCAAACTTTTCAGTCTTAGAAGTAAATTAATTAATTGATTTAATCAAGGGCTAAGAAATACTCCATTACAACCAGATAGGTAATATGACTCTAATGATCAAATTTCTAATTGAAACATAAGTATACATTTTTAGCTACTGTATTATGAAATCTTGTATTAATATTAATATATTAAAAGGTGCATCTTTTTAATTTAAGTTAATTCGTTATTTGGTGAAACTAATGATATTGAGCACTGCATAAAGAGTTAGAGTACTCATATTTATATTTTGTAGCTTTTCATTCTTTGAATTCGGTTAAGTTACTTAATTACATTAAAATATTGTAATACCATAAGTTATATAATCAATGTATTACACCGATATCTAAATACATACATATTCATTCTAAGCTAATATAATATCTTATGTTAGTGTAGTTTTATTATAGCCTACCTCTTTTCCAAGTTATAGTCTCAAAAGGGTATCCTCCAAACGGACAAACCATGCTGAAACTAGCTCCTGCTAAAGCAGTCAAATTGTCCAGTGGCCTGACAAAGAGTGGTCCAAAAACGTTCAACCTCCTAGAATGTGAGACTTTACCTGCATCGTTAATAGCTTCGCAAGTATACACTCCACTGTCCAGAATATCTATGGAGCTGAAATTAACGTAACTTGTAACAACGCTTTCGCCGCTAAGATATGAGCTAACTAAGATTCCTGGTCGTGTTGAAAGCGGCCAAATGCCATCCAATTTCCACTGAATATGTGGATCGGGATTTCCAGTAGCTACACAAGAGAGAGATGCATAACTTCCGGGTCGCACAGTTTTCTCTACGAAAACTGATTTCAATTTTGGTGCAAGATCTGTAAATGAAAATATTTTTTGATAGAAGTATTTAAACATTTGTTTTCTTAATATATAAGAAAAACATGGTTTCCTATTTACAGTTTAAAGAAAAATTATAACGTACATTTATGCTTAAGGTTTTTTTTAAAAAAAGTTGAAATCCTGAAAAACTGGGAATAATAGAATAAATTTCTTTTTTATGAATTATAGATTTAATATACTAATAAAAATAATAAAATACTTCTTTATATATATGTGTTTTATTATTTCCTTTCGGAAACCAACAATAGTTTTTAAACGAAAAATGCCCCTTTATTTCTCCTAAATGTTTGTCAAATAAATCATTAAAGCTGTTTAATTTAGGCATGCGCATGAAACTGATTTATTAATTTCATTAGTTTTATAACTGATATATATATATATATATATATATATATACATATATATAAATATATATAAGTTATTCGATTTTGCATATATTTCCATTACAAACAAGATACCCTTTTTCCTTATATAGCAGATATAACCTTAGATAAATTAAAACGGTTTTAAGAAATAGGCATGAACTTAAAATTTACTTAGTGAGATTTTGTATTTAATTAAAGAGGAAATTTTTGGTTTCAGTTGAATATGTATTATTTCAAAATTATTCCCTAGTTTTGTTATATTTCTGGCGATATGAGTTTGTAATATAGGTTGTATAAAAACAGTAATTCAATTTTTCATTTAATTCTCAGATTTTGGTACTTTGAACCCTCTACACATTGTAATTAACTCAAAAAAATAGTCATACTTTAAGAATGTAAAATAAAATCTTAAAATTTCAAATAAGTACCTTCCTTACTATTGATTTTAACAAGAGTATTACATTAATAATTACGAGTTATTCTAAAATTTGATACAATGTACATAATTTAAGTTTGTATAGATTAAAATGGCAGCATTTATCATAAAAAAGTATTTACTTAAATAATATTTTAATTAATAGATATAATATAATGTAATATAATATGCTAAGTTATGATTGTGTTAAATGTTTGTACTCATGAATGCTTTTAGATGATTAGCGAGTTTTTAAATTGATTTAATACTTGATTTCAAAACTGTTTTAAAAAGCGTATACATGTAATTATTATATAGTTTTTTTTACAAAATATCAATATAGTGTGTAAAATACTTTTTAAATTTGGAATGCATTTGATTCATTTTTTAGCCGAACTAAAACCTTAATGCACAATTTAATTTTTTCTGTGAGGAAACATATACCAAAAAAAGATGAATTTGTTAAACAACAAGTGATTTATAAGCCAAATTTAACAAGAATTATTGATTAAGGAAATCGACATATTTTATTAAGGAATTTTACTTTTCTTTGCTAGGCTAAAAGATATAGAAAAATTATTTTGTTTGCTTGATCCAGTGTATAATTCCAAACTTAACATAACAAGATTAAGAAAAGTCGTTGATACAGAACGAAAATGATACACTTCAGTAGATATACACAGCTGGCCACACAAAATGTAACACCCTGAAGGAAACATGCAAATCATATGAAATTTACATCATGCGTTTGCGACGTTGAGCTATGCAAATCATTAGCATTGCATCGCTGACGCGCATCGCTGGCGACCCTAGCGCCACTCGCAAGCACTGTATAAGAGGAGAACAGATTGGCTATTTGAAGTACGACAGTTGTTTATTCGTTCTGTTTTTTTTTTTTTTTTTTTTTTTTTGCCTAAGCTGTTTACCTATGCCTCGTGGAAGACATCGAGCGTTTTTGACCAAATTTCTGAATTCGACCGAGGAAGAATAATAGCCTATAAGGAATGCGGATTATCCTTCAGAGAAATCGTGTTGCACGAAATCAAGCAATTGTGATGCGATCTGTGAGTGCTGGATGTAGGAGGGTCCGACGGGGCCTATCGCACCTACCTCGTTGCCCCACTGCCCGTGATGACAGGCAGAATGTGCGCATGTCAGTGATGGATCGCTCAGACACATCACAAACCATAGCACAACATATTCAGTCTGCTGCACATCATTCGGTGTCCGCTCGTACCATTCGAAGCCATTTGCAGCAGAGTGGAATGTCCTCAAGGCGTCCATTGTTTCGTTTACCCTTGACTCGAAACCACAGGTGTTTTTATACCACCGATGGTACGAAGAACGGTGGACATGGACAACGCACTGGAACAACATTGTGTTTACTGACGAATCCCGCTTCTGCCTGCAACATCACGATGGTCAGATTCGAGTTTGGAGACACCGCGGAGAGAGGCTGCTGAACTGTTGCGTTATGCATCGCCACAGTGATCCTGCACCCAGTATCATGGTTTGGGGTGGTATTGGATTTCACTTCCACACCCCTTTAGTATGCATTACTGGTACACTGAACAGCCAGTGCTACATCTCTGAGGTGTTTTAGCCCATGGTCCTCCTATATCTTCAGCGCTAGCCATAAGCCATATTAAAACAGGGTAATGCGCAACCACATGTGGCACACAATGTTCAAAAGTTCTTCTTTACCCATCAGATTGAATTGCTTCATTGGCCTGCTTGATCTCCCGATCTATCGCCAATCGAAAACGTGTGGTTCATGCTGACACACTACTGGCACGGGATACACCACCTGCTGCTACACCAGATCAACTTTGGCAATATGTGGTAGCCACATGGAATGCTGTACCCCAAGGATACATCCAAAACCTCTTCGATTCTATGCCGAGGCGGGCGGCAGAGGTTATAGCCAACAATGGCAGCTACACTAACTACTGATTTTGTCATCATCCACACTTCTCAAGAGGCTGTAATTTTAATCGTTTGATCTTTATACAACATGTTATCTGCCAAATAAATTTCGCTGTGTATCTCTGGTCCTTTGGGTGTTGCATTTTGTGTGTCCAGCAGTGTTTGTATTAAAATTTAAGAAAAAAAAATATATTGAACTTTCGAGTCTCATAATGATATAAGCTTGACATTAAGTATCATATTACAATTTATATACTATTGAAATAAATGAATTAATTTTATCTTTTTTTAAAAAAATATCATTGCCAAGTATTTCATATGTTTAAGCCTACTGTTTGTTTCTAAATATCATTTGAGTGACATGGTATGAAATAATCTTGGTTTCCTTTTTCATTTAAGTATTGAAACATCTTCTGTGCATATTTTTTCAAAGGTAGACAATTGTATATTTACTGTACATTTTAATTTCATTATAAAATTTAATACATCCATCTTCATATCTGAGTATGAGACATTAAATTTAATTTTGTTTTTATTTGTTTGTTTCAATCGGCTTTTTATCCCTATTTGCTATTTCTAACTAAAAATTAAATTTAATTTTACCTGACGAATTAATTTTCCATTCAAATTGAGTAACTAAGGAAACTAAGTAAATGTAGATGCCTGTTTGATAGAAAAATGTTTGTTCTTAAATATTTACTTATAATAACTTTTGTATTGTTAACGAAGTAAATAAGGATTTTCTTTTGATGGAAAATGTATTTTAAAATTCCTTCAATTCCTTTCGGAATAAATATTCCCATGTTTTTCTTTGAAATACTATGTCTATAAAATTATGTCAGAAAAAATATCTACAATCGAAAACAAGTTATATTGAAACAGCATATCGCTAAAATATAATATCACTTTTTAAATAAAAAAATATTGCAAAATAATATTAACAGATGATATTGAGTAGAAAATTTCAACTCAGAATTTGATACAATTCTAGGAAGAATTAACTAAAAAAAAAGTATCTATTCTAATTATGCTGCGATCAAAATAAACAACCACATACAGAGTTCAAGAAAAAGCCATTCGAAACCAACAGCCGGAATAACGAAATACAGACATTACAACAGTATTTACATTCTTACCTCCTATTACAAGCCTTGCCGATGCCTGCGCTGAATAGAAGTCCCTATTCACAAAGCACTGGTACATTCCAGAATCTGTTCTCTTCAGCTGGCGCAATTGCACAACATACTTGGTAGGGAAAACCACTCGAGGATTTGGAGAAAGCAATCTCATATTTTTTTTCCAAACAACCGAACCCACTGGATTTCCCGAGACATTACAATTGAAAGTAGCCGTCCGACCGACGTCCATTTGAAATTCCCTAGGAGTTATTGTCACTCTGAGTTGTTCTGAAAAATAAAATAAAATAAACACTGGTTAAACTTCAAACAAAGCTTTTTTTTATTTGATGTAAGCAATTCATTAAATAGTAAACTCTGCGAGATTGAGTATAAATTCTTCTCATCTTTCACTTATAAAAAATTCAGTATTTTTTTTGCAAATATATACATGGTATTTTGGAGATTTCAGCTGCTTTAACAATCACTCTCAGATAAGTTTTTCAAATTCAGGCATGTTGTCTTTAACAGTATGTTTATCTTTCTCAAAATGATTTAAAATATTGGAATCAACTACGATTTCCTAAGAGTATTAATTGTAATCATAAGTCTATTAAATGTAACTTCCATAAGTTTGTTGCAGAATGTTATAAAACGTTAATATTCATAAATAGATAAATTTTGTAAGTCATATAAATATAAAATTTAACAACTTAGATATGTTATATTCATGTAAATATTTTTCATATAGAAACAATACGTTTCTGACACATTAAAACGTTTCAGCTTTCTGTGTGTGTATTTTCTTTCTGTACATTTCTTTACTTAGAATTTATTACATTATTTTCCATTAATCATAATTTGGGTGAAATCCCGAAGGATTTTATGAGATTATTTTGTGATGAGGGAATTAAAAATATAATTAGAAATGATAAATAAAAGTTTTTCAAATTTGAAGAATTCCTGAAAAACGCTTGCAGTGTAAATATATATAGCATAGCATTTAGCATAGACAGATTAATATTATACATGTTTAAAACATTTGGACAGACAATAACTTAATATTTGCAGAGATAATATCATACCTACTATAGAGCTAAAAAATTTTAAGTATATATAATTCAATAAAAATTATAGTAATTCGAGGCATTTGATTGAAATTTTTAGATATTCCTTCCTTCAGGTAAATTTTAGATTGAATAAATGTTTATTAATTTTTTTTTTCAATTGTAAAAGTGCAAATAAAATTAAAAGGATTTGTTAAATAATCTAATTAACTAGTATATGAGCAGTTGGAGAAAATAAAGTAAAATAACTAATTTTAAATGAATTAAAATAAACCAAACTGGTAAGAATTATATACCAATATTTGTTTGTTTTTTGTTTACAGGTAACTTAAAAATAAATCACCAAAATTTGACTAAGAAAACACGTGTACAAAGACATATGTAGAGTAACATGGAATATACTGAAATATTTATGTCACTGATGCAGACAATTAATAAAAAAGTTAATGAAATTTTTTTTCACTGATATAGTGAAATGTTTGGAATATTATAAAACTATATAAGCATTTTTTTTTTTTAAAAATCTCTATCTTTTCTAGTAACTTATCGAATCAAACTGCTGCATGTGAATACACAAGAAGTGTGTATGTCATTTTTTTCTTACAACAGATTATTGAGTTAGTAAATCTAGGGAAGACAAAGTATTTTTTAATACACTGAAAAAAAAATATTTCTCAGGCTTATCTATTGAAGATCTTTGTTATCCTTTTTAGAGGCCAAAATGTATGTAAAATACTTTTCATAAACACGTTATAATGTCTAATATTGAGTGTTTCCCAAAACCTTAACAATGTGTTAGTATTTAAAAAATCAATGAATCATATGAAGGTAATTAATATATCTGTTTCAAAACCAGCGTGTGAAATAAATTTCATTTCATGACATTCTAGATAAGTAATTAAGAATTAGTCTGTACAACCAAATATTTACTGCAGTACTCCAATTTAAAATGATAGAAGTGAATCAATAAACTTTAGCACTGCATTTGATTTTTATTCTACTTTAAAATAAAATAAAAAAAAAAAAACTAATATTGCTTTTTAACCTAAGCAATAACTGAAATTCACATAAAATTTTTTTACAAGTATTTTGTTAAACGTTGTAAATACTGTGGATGTTATGATGGAACAATTAGGTTTGATTTAGCTAACTGTATATGTTAAACGAGGGATAAATCAATATGAATGCATATATTATAAACCAAGTGTTCAATAGATGATGTATTTGGTACAGTAAATTGCTTTCTCATGCAAACTATTGTGCTATTATATAATATAATACAAAATGATAATAAATCTGAACATCTTCTATATTTGTAAAAAAAATATTTATTAAGGCTTAGTAAATTTATGAAGAACATTTAATCAGCCGATAAAATCAAACTTTAATGAATTTGAGCAATTTATATACAGCATATTAATCTGTAACAGAAAAAATGTTAATATAAATTGAATACCTGCTTTATATAATAGATAAGAAATCTCAAAATGATAGCAGTTTAAGATATTTTAATACTAAATTTTTCACAAATTAATTAGTGTCATGTTTAATATAAGTATTTCTTTGGTTCGTTTGAAGAATAGAAGAATAATGCTAATGCTCTTTTAATTTTTATAGGTCTATTTCGCTGATATATATATATATATATATATATATATATATATATTAGTGTAGTACGATATGTGAAATTTAATTTTGTATGCTTTTTTGACTTGCCATTGAAGTCATTACAAAATCTTATTACTTCATCTGTAACACCTTTTACATTGGAATATCTAAATTCTACCTTTTGCATACCTAAATCTGTAAATATAAAATATTTCACTCGAATTCAATAAAAATGTACTTGAAATAAAAGAAATACCAGTAATACTTAAATACTAATTTAATTTTATGTGACATCTGTTTCACCCTGTAGTATTTATTTTACATATATATTTGAATAAGGAAATCAATGTTTGAAGCACCTTCAGTAAAACTAAATAAAAGAAATTAAATCGAGGCAATTCTTGCTTGGTACAATGTGATAAGTCACTCAAATCATGAATACTGTTACACATGCTTATCAACTAAAACTAATTTTGAGCTATTTTGATCACAGTCTTAAAATTTGTTTCTGGTCCCTTAACACTTTATCTTGTTTTCTGTGATAATACGAAGGAACAGAAAATATTAAAAAAGGAATATCTAGTTAGGTCATCATTAATGAGTAAGCCATCACACGACGTAGAAGGCCTGATTGATTACATCTTAATAAGTTCGTTAATCATCATTCTCAAAGACTTGATTACTGTTCTTTTTTGCTACTTTTATTCTTTTTTTTTTATCTCTTAAACGTGGGTTGACGTTTTCTTTTATTCTACTTATAAATAATACCTTTAGGCTGTATAATTAATTAAAACTTCAAAGTAGGATAAAAGAATAAACATTTTTAGTCAAACTTAATTATTTTGTTGACACCTGGAAAGTTTCATTGAGTTCTTTTCCATGCAGAGTTAAAACTGAGATAATTGTGTTTTTCCACACAAAAATATTCACATTTCGAACATTCATGAGATTAGCGCAGTCTTTTGCCTGAAGATCAAATAGTCTTTGTAACTCATTAAATCTGGGTGCTTTGGTATACAAATAAATGGACTATTTTTGATATTTATGGATAAATTTTAAAGTTGTGTTAATATGAATGACAATAAAAAGTAATGCATTTTATTAGAACCTAATCCATTAGATGTCGCATTAGATGTCAAAGTTTAATTTTAAACCTTTTCTTCCAAAATTGCATACATAAAAAGTTTAACAAGATGCATTCTTCACATATTTGAAAAAAAAAAACAATTATAAAATAATATCACTTTTGGCACTATATATTATTATGAGATTTTACAATAATATTTGTGGAAGTTAAGTAACGCATAACCAGTGCGCAATGAATATAGAAAGTTTACTTTGAAAAACTCTGACAATAAATTGTACATATCCGAAAGAAAAAAAAATCACAGAAATGTAGATAAGCATGCGAACGAATATCAATAAATAACCTACCTTAGAATCACATAATTTTCTTCTTGTTATAAATCACTTTTAAAAGTATAATAATACTTTTTTAAAAAATTTTTATGATACAGTAAGTTTGCTTTTACAAATGGCGATTTAGTACATATTTTAAAATATGTTATGTTTGCATTTTTTAACAAAATGTGTGTATAACAACAAAAATTACATGTAAGTTATATTCAAATCCTGAGTTTCTCTAGCATCTCACCTTTTTTTTTTTATTTCTGACTCTTATGTTAAGCAACTTTGGCCAATTCCTATTTTTATATACCAATTAATAATATTAATAAGACTAAGAGACTTAAAGACTTTCATCAAATGATGAATATCTTAGCCACACAACTGGTTGCAAATATTGGTAGAAACACATGAGGTATTTTTGTTGAATAATTCAAATATACAATTTGGATATTTAGAGAGGGAATAAAAATACCAGAATCTGTATTCATAACAACATTGTATTCTAATTCAATATTAACAGATCCCTTATTAATATCATTTTGATAATCAGAAATAAATTACTTTAGTCTTGCATTTATTTTTGAGAAGGAAAATTGTGCTTACTTGCACTAGAACAACGAAGATTTATATATTTGCGTACTAATGTCTGGCGTACTAATTTTTCAAAAGTCTCTACTAAATTGTCAATTTGTTTTAAATTATTGCAGAAAAATTTACGTAAACATAAATATGTACATAAAATTTAACATATAATTCAATATATAGAACATTAAATATAAAAATAGTTCATTTCATTGTAAAAACGAATCTCTACTTATGAACTATATAAAGCATTCTAAATAGCAGTATATATCTGAAATATATTAAATCAATGAATTTTCGTAGAACAAATAAAAGCATTTAATCCTCTCAGTAAAGTAAACAGACAATTTTGATAAGATCTAATGAATGAAGTTTTATTCTAAAATTATGTTTAAAGGTACAAATCAAATTAATTAAACATTTGTGTAAATATAATAAATTATGCTTGTTCATGACATCCATTTCAGAAGAAATCTATTCCATAAATTATTTTATGATAGATTCTTCAAATGAAATACTAAATTTGTCAATAACAGTGAGTAAATATTTACCTAAAGTATTATAAAAGTATTAATAAAAATTAAAATTAACTTATCACTGAAACATATTGATTTAACTCAACAAAAGTAATGTTTCTTCAAATGGAAGATGACAATAAAGTGTGAAAAAGATACGAGCAGATAATCTGTAGTGATATGTACTAGTTCATAGTTCAGTAATTTCTATATGCATATAGCCAAAAATTTATACGCGCACACATATGTATATTTACACACACACACACACACACACAATAATAATATAACACACATAAACTAATAATACATGCAATACATACTAATACACACACACACACACACACACACACACACACACACACACACACACACACACATATACTCATTGTCATAAGAATTTGAGAAATTGTCATAAATATTTGAGAAAGAGTTTTGAGAATAAAATGAAATATTACATACGCAAGCACAACGTTGAAGGAAGTAAGTGATTACAAAATATAAAAAAAACGATCATTTATGGCAGGAAAAATTACAAATGAATGAAGGTTTTAGTACCCTGTTGGGCCACCTTTAGCATAAATGCATGATGTGATATAGTCGGGCATTAAGGCATGTAGTTATAGCATATGATATATTCTAGGACATCTTGTTCCCCAATTTCTGAAATCGCGCCTTTATATAGACTAAACTCTTAGGTTGTCTAACTTCCTATCCTATATTATCTCTGAAATGCTACATCGGTGATAAATTTGGGGATCGAGCAGGCCAGGGGAGGGTGAAAATGCAGCGAAGGCAGTCTTGTGAAACACTTAAAATGGCTCATAATAGCCCTGTCATGAGTGGCAAAATATATGGCTGAAGAATGTCACGAACTTACCTCTAGCCTGTCACGGTGCCATAGATCAATATTAGGAGTGATCTTGTGTAGTTTGCGAAGGCACCCTATACCATCATACCAGTTGTTGGAGCGGTGTGCCACTGCACTGCTAAGGCAGGATTAAGTCGTTCATCATCGGGCCTCCATATACGTACATATTGTCATCACTGCCCAAACTGAATTTTGTTTCTTCTCTAAAGACGACCTGATTCCATTCTGATGCAGTCCAATCCCTTCGAGCGGAAACTCAAAATGGAGGTGAAGGTGAGTGGGTCTCAATGGCAGTAAACGTAATGGGCGCAGCGATAGCAACTGTCCTTCCGCCAGGCTCCTTGCGGTGATACGGACTGACGCAGAGGCCTTAGTGAGGGTTCTGCAGGCGTATGGATAGTGGATGTGGGGCATTTGGCATTATGCGTGCGTGTGGTAAGATGTGATGGTGTTCTTGACTATTGGTCTATCGAAGGAATCCTGAGACTTGGCGCCGTGCAACAGACATGTCTTTTGTCCACTGGTCCCAACACCTCCTCACAGTAAAGTCAGATGGTCCTAAGGGGCGAGTTAATTGCCAAACTGACCACTCGGTTTCTATCATCTCTATGATTCTTCCCCATTCGAACTCTGACAGCTGCTCATATTGTCTCCAATGGCGGCGTGATGGCATATAACACTTAATGACTATGTATATATATATATTTATGTATAGAATCATTAAGTGTTATTAATAGTGATTTCTAATCCATAACTCACATACATGTATATTAATTAAAAATCTCATTTAGGAAGATTGTATGCTAAAATATAAGCTAATTTATGAATATTGTTTAATTTTGTAGCTAAAATGCTACGTGCGTGTAAAATAATTGCAATATGTTTAAATATTAAAGATAAATTCCGATTTAATTTCAGAAGAATTTTTTCACTAGTTCGAATCATAATTACTTATTTTTTAAAATAAATAACTAAATGAATAAAATATACACTTATGAAACTTATACATTCATTCAATATATAAGTAAAAGGAAAACTATTATAAATTCCCAAGCTATAAAATTTTTAAAAAATTAAGCTTTTACTTTCAGTATCTTAAACATTATTTTCTAAATCATCATATCCTTAGAAAATGTTATTCGCCTTTGTGTGGAAAAATTAATTTAATTAACAATGAAATTTTTATATTAAAGTAATTAATTCATACGTAGCGTTTTAAAGATAATTTGAACACGCAAGTTATTTTAATATTCAAATACAGTTCAGTTATAGTACTTTCTTCTTTCACAAAACATTTAATAGGAAGTTAATTTAGCTTTCTGATAACACAAGAAGATAAGAACAATTAGACAAAATTCAGTTTCACATTTATTTTCCTTGCTTAAGCGCATGGAATTTTCTTTCATTTGGATTTATAATTATTTGTATGTTCTTTTTCTTAAGCATTCATTCTTTTTCTGAAAGTAATTACCTGTTCAGAAGCGCTGTTTGTAGTTAGCATTTTTCAAATATTTTTCTGCTTCATTTCTGCATTTTTCAGGGATTACTTAGTTTGGATTTGAAGCACGTTACTTTTCTTTTTTCCCATTTTCTGCACTTATAAATATCCAAGATTCGTCATTTTCCCTGCTTTTACTTTCTCATTAGAGAAGAGAAAACATACAATCTGGAAGAGGGAGAGTGTTTCATTTTTTTCCATCTATTTTCTTCCTTTTATTTCTTTTAATAAATGCGAAGCATTTCGGAATTTTGCTTTCCTTTATTTAAAACCATTTTAAGCCATATTCTTTGTTCAAAAACCTTGTTACAAATATTTATATTTTAATATCACTTGAAGAAAACCAATGCTTTATTATTAATTCTCTTAATTGGTTTTCAATAATGTACATTACTGTATTTCAAGAATATGATTTTCAAAATGTACACGCATAAACATGCGTGTACATCACTACACCACACATTCACACATACAAAATTATCTTAAATTTTCTTATTTTACTCAGTACTTTTAAAATATTTAATTCATAAAAATTGTACACCATAGTTTTGTGAATCCTTATAACTAACAAATAAGAAATTCATTCATATATCATTACCTTAATATTTTACATGTTAAAGAAACAATGAGAAATATGGCCCTTTGAACACATTTTGTTTTCTTTTTCTGAGATATCTCAATGCAAATGCTTACGAAATGGCACGATTTCAGAATATTTCTGCAGATTGAAGAAGTGACAAAAATTCCGAAATGCGATTCTAGGTGCTTTGGTAAACAAATTTACTGGTTCGCGTGCGTTAAAGCCGCCCACATACATTCTTTGCAAATGGCAGAGAAAAGCAGTCACGGAATAGGCGTTCCTTTTTATGGACGTTGAAAAACATGTAAGTACATATAAAGGTTATTTCATGCTTTGATATAAGATGTCAATATCTAAAGAAATATTTCAAATGAACTTCTTCAATTGTTAAATTTGATGAATGCAATTTCCTGAAACACGGAAATGTTTTATATTTGTCTGTTATGAATATCAATGGAATTTTATTTTTATATAATCCAAAAGGTTAACAATGTGTAAATGTAAAATATATAATATATATTTTTATTATAATTGTAAATATTATTGATTACGAATACATAATGCATTTTCTTTCTATCTAAAACACAAAGTAATTTTATTTTCATGACAAATATCATTCTAAAAATAAGTAACATGTAAACATTTTAGCAAGTAACCTCTAATGATTTTGGTTTAAAATGATTTATCACATATTAAATAAAATTACACTTTAGTTATTCATGTAGAATCTTTATTTCAGAGCCATGATCAAGATGAGAGTGAAACATTAGTTATATTGCCTCATTCTAGTTACTTCTCTGCCACGGCACTTGGTGCATTAGTACACAATTTTATTGAACGTCAAGCAATCATTACTCTCCTTTCAGACGGGTGTTTAGAGGAAAGGATTCGAACCTGCGATTTGATTTGCACAATGAAAATCACTAGTCTACATATACAAATGGAACTACGTATTCTTAGGAACTCAAAATGCTTTTTTCAAATTTATACTAATAAAAAAGTGTGCTAAATTTAATGAAATAAATGCTAAAACTATTTATTTCATGGAATCTAAATGTTAGCAATAATTCAGTGTGAGAATATATACCTTCCAATTGAGTGAAAAAGTCATTTAATAAAAATGAATATTATTCACAATTTCATTTAAACTTTTATAATGTCAGATATTATTTCTTACATATTAAAATTCCGTCACATATTAAAAAGATTCATAATTTTTTTCAATGGTTGCATAAATAGATTAAGCTACCTTACATGTTATAACTTTCACTTTTTTACTTTATATCTTATTATCTTTTATATTCTAACCATATCTTTCTACGACCTATCATATTACCAAAATCACTTTAGGTCTTTCTTACATATAAAACAAAAATTGATATTTTGGAAATAATTAAACAAAAATAAAATTTTCTTACAGATGTTTTGAGCCATTAAGTTTTGGATCAGTTTTAATGAAATAAGCGGAAATGTATACTTAAAGATTAATTTTGGAAATTCATAATTAAAAACAAATATGAGTGAATATATAGTCAAACACAATCGCAATTAATTTTAATTATTAGTAAAATAATTTCATAAAACGTCTAATTTAGTTTTACATATTCTATTAGTTTTTTCTTTTTAAAAGAGCTATCTGCAGCTATTAGCGCCATACAAAATCCATTGAACTTTTGAAGATTTGTTATATATAAAAGAGAGAGAGAGAGAGAGAGAGAGAAATATACCCGTAAGTTGTTTCTCCTATAAAAACTCTTTTATGAAAGTTACTAAGCTATATTTAAAAGGATAACAATATTTTGCTTCTAAATCAATAATTAATTTAAATTTATACCACAATTTTACAAGTTTAATCAATTAATAGTTATTTTATAATTGTTAACAATATAGGCAATCAACTAAATATTTCTTTAATAGAATAATATGGAAAGAAATTGAAAGTTGCATAATTGTGAATGTTTGTTAGGAAATAAATATACTTTCATACAAGAAATATTTCTATAAAAAAAAATTTGAATATTGGTAATCTAAAAAAATAGATAATTTGAAAAGTAACAAAAGATGTTATATTAAATGATTTTATTGTCATAATGTTATTTTCAGAAAAATTTTAAACAGAAAATCGAAATAAAATTTAAATAACTGTTGGACTTATAAAAATCTGTCTTTTGATAATTAGTTCCATATTTTCAAGCACAATTTATTCAAAGAACAGGCAAATTTAAAACATTTTACACTTTAGTGTAAAATGTTTTATTAATTAAAATGTTTTAGTTAAAATGTTTTAGTGTAAATTGTTCAAAATTCACATCATTTTTAACAAAAAAGTTAGGAGTTGTAGTAAAAAAACTTTTTGCTATGGAAGTATTTTTGAAATGGGATGAAAGTCTTTAAAATATTCTTAATTAGTAAGGAAAACATCAGTTTTATTAAAAATAAGTGTTGACATAAATTCATGACAAGTAGTGATATTTTTCTAATTTTTAATAAATGAAAAATTTCATTGCCTTCAGTTTGATTATTTTCTTTAAAATTTTTTTTAATCAAATGTCAACAGTCCTCTGTAATGTATGTAAATTTTATAAAATAAGAAGATGTAGAAAAATTCTAAGTATGGAGCTAAGCGCTCGATCTTTTATTTAGTTCACAGTTCTAGATATTGAATACTTCAAAACCAGAGAAGTTTCGGAAATACGTTTAAAATATTTTCCATTCTTGAGTTATTTTAAAAGCTCTTGTAAAAGGTAGAATTAGATTTTTCATAAATATTGTATTTTAATATATATATATATAGATAGATACTGATGTACTAAACTTAAGCAAAAGGTGTTTTCTTGTCATAACTCCACTAGATATCATCTGACAGACATGAAATTCGGAAATGAGAGACAGCCTTTTGTACTAAAATAGGGACGAAATCATAGTTGCACAAAAATGAAAACGATGTGTACAGTTTAGAATCAAACAAGAAAAAAGCTTTATTGAACTCTCAGTAATGTTACACATAATTGTCTGTACAAAGGGAAGAACAACAATCACTTGTTTCTTAGAATGGGATATGCCCTCCCCTATCTGCAATGGTTGCTTCACACCGTCTTCCCATGCTCAGCAACAGATTATCCAACCGTTGCTGAGGTAAGAGGGCCCATTCCTCAATCAGCATCTGTTTGAGTTTTTGGGTGTTCTCGGAGGATGTAATAGTGCCACAAGACGTCTCCAGAAAGTATCCCACACAGGTTCTGTGGTATTTAAATCAGGGGAGAACGCTCGCCAAAGCATTCAAGTGATATCTTCACTTTCACTCCCCTTTTTTTTGCAATTGCTATCTGCTTAAAATTTAAGTTGTTGCTTATATATATATATATATATATATATAATTATGACACTGACGCTGTAAAACAAGGACGCGTACCACTTTCTTTTCAAAAATTCTATGGACTGCAATATTGTTCTCTTAATGCAGATTGTCTCTAAGGAAACCAATAAAAGTTTCATGGTGCAAGATCTGGCGAATAAGGATGATTGTCAAACGCAAAAATGTTGTCCTTGATCAAAAAACCTCTGGACATATATTGGCGAATGTCAAGAGGTTCCATAATTCGGCCATTTTTTTTTCCTTATTTTTTTACGGAATTCAGCAAGAACGTTTAGGTAGTAATGTTAATTAATAGTTTGTCTTTCAGGAACTCAGTGAAAGTACATAATTCTATGAATATCGAAAAAGGAACAATCATCAAAACTTTGAATTTTGATTTGCTTTGTCAAGCGTTTTGGCTCTTAGTGAAAATGTGCCTTTCCATTGAATCGAATGAGTTTCACTTTAGACTCATAAGTAAAACACCAAAATTCGTCGCCCGGTTTTATTCTTTCGAAAAAGTTTGTGTCCTTTTCAATTAAGTTAAAAAGTTTAATACAAACATTTTAGCCAGCTTCTTGCTGTTCTAACGTATGAATTTCAGACACCATTTGGGCACTCACCTTTTGCATGGTAAAGTTGTTATATAAAATTTACCATACGATTCTTTGTCAATTCCTGTCTCAGCAATCACACGAATGTCTAACCGACCGTCTGATTTAAACTAGATTACTAATTTTTTTGATATTGTCATCCGAGTATGATGTAAAAATGCCACTCGCGCATGAATCGTCTTTAAAGTATGCTTGGTCATCATTAAAACGCTTAAGCCACTATAAGACACGTGCATGCAATAAACATTCCTTGCAGTGCAAATCTTATAAGTAATAAATTATAATTTTTATACATATATATATATATATATATATGAGTGTGTGTGTGACAGATGTCAATGTTAACTGAAATTTTTTAACAGTCTGGGAGGTTTTGCGACTCTATTGCAATACTGAGTTTTTAAGAATTCTTCGACTTCAAACATGTTTTTGACTTTCGACACACATTTTCTCACTTTGATAGGGTTTACTGGGGAGTGGAAAATTTTAAATCAGAATAATATGTCAAGTGTATATTCATATACTTTTATTGATTAAAAATGGCACAAAATGTAAAACTAATAACATTGTCACATAAAATAAGTGCACAAATAATGAGATCGTTTGATGGGATAGGTGAACTGGATATAGTAATAGCAAAGTTTTATATTAAATTTAAAAGTAGTTAAACTTAACCTTAAATCTCCTCGATCAGTTATTTCCAGTGTGTTTTCTTTTTTGTAATAAGACTCGCAATCGAGGAACAATCTCTTTTTTACGATGTATAAATATGGATAGAGGAATTGTGTGTGTGTGTGTGATTATTTACGTTTCACTTAAAAACAACGTGAGGGCTATTGGTGTAAAACCTCGTAAATTTCAGACTCGGCAAGTGACAAGGATAACAATTGAGCTTGAATCTCTCTTTCCAAACTTCCTCGTCACAGTAACGGAAGGAATTGGAACCTAACAGATTTAAAAAGGCCTCATCTCCACTACTCCGTGGATTTTTTATGGCACTAGGGATCGAAACTCCGACTCATCGGAAATAATTACAGGTGAAAGTTCATGATTATGAGTACCAGAATTCCTTAATGGAGATACGAAGATAAAAATTATGAAAACCTAATTGCGATAGTCCCTATTACAGAATAATAATGTGTGTATCTCTCTGAAGATATACCTTTTTAAAATGCGCTTTAAGAACTTGTAGATTATTACATTTTAATAACACAGACTTATTTAATTTAATGAAAAATTTGTTAAATAAGCAATGTCTGATTTCCATTCGAAAAATTTTCCTTTATAATGGAGTTTTTGGCTTCCAAAAACTCTAAAACAGTTTTAAAATTAAAACACATTTTGTCAAACATAAACGTTTTGGCAACTTGACTACTTCTATGTGAAAGAGTAATCAATGAATTTTCTCTTCAATTTCTTCACAAACTTTTATAAGACACAAATTACATTGAAAATCATGCATTGCTCTAAATTTGGTTGTATTTTGGATGAATTGAAAATTTATGCAATCCGCCTCTAAGAATTTTCGCAAATAAATGTTGTCGATGGATAATGGTGTAATTTACAAATACCACGGGTACATTTTGTTTTAAATGGCTTACAAAACACAATAATTTACAAACGTGGCCAGTGCTCCATCTGTTGCTGATGGCATTATGTTGGATAAATTGATCACTTTTTCCATGAAATAGTCACTCAAACCTTTGAACATTGATTCACTTTTAGAGTCTGTTGTCAACGTTTTCGCAAATAGAAATTCTTCATGGATTTCTTCGACTATAAATGTAACAACATAACCTAAAATAATGCTTCATTTAGAGTTAAAATTGACTTGTCCAATTGCGGAATGAAGTCAAACTTTAAATAATCAACACTATTTTGCCAGACATGTTCATAAGCAGTTATCTGTAGACAAAAATTAAGCTATGTTAATACGATTAGACGTATCAATTCAAAATTAATTTCCAATGTAAAAAAAAGTAATCTTGAACTAAGTATACAGGTATTCTTTTAAATAGAATACTTTTTTACTGGTCAAAGTGCCCACAAAATAAAGTTACTTTGAAATATTTACTTTACACAAAAACATTATTATTAGAAATCCCACCTTATGTCCTCCATAATGTATCTTAATCCGTTCAAAAGCTAAGCGTAATCACTTGCTTTACTTAAAATTTGATTATACTAGTTATAATACAAAATATTGCGTTGAATTTTAAGGGAGGCTTCGATCACCTCACAAAACATAAGCATTTCTCTGAATTGCATCAGTTGTTACTTTTAGACTCGTCAGCTTTAAATCTTATAAATACGTGGGGTAGTATCATAGGCATCTCTATGAAAATTGGAGGAACTACAACAAGAAATTTTACAAATAAAAAAAAATAAATTTATGTACTTTTCTCAAAGTTCAAAAATAACTGACTTTGATTCACTTTAACTTTTATGTACCTAATAACGGGTGGATCTTAAATTAGCGTACTTCTTGGCGGTTGGGAAAAATTCAAAAAGGCGATAAATTGCCTATTTGGTAACCCAAAAAATGTTACCAAATTGGAATGGTTAAAAAGTCGTAAAAATCTTGTTTTTTGGTAACCCTACTATGAAAGGGGATCTCGTTTCTATTCTGATGATTGATTTATTCTATTTCTATATATTCTAATTCTTATTTATATTACATATATTTTAATTCTTATTTATATTACATATATTTTAATTCTTATTTATATTATATATTATTTAATTTTTAGCCTAGGCTATATTATATATATTTTAATTCATATTTATATAATGCTATATATATTTGAATTTTATTTCTCATTTATATTATACTATATATATTGAATTTTATTTCTTATTTATATTATACTATATATATTTGAATTTTAATTCTTATTTATATTATATTAAACTATATATATTTGAATTTTAATTCTCAATTATATAATATTATACTATCTATCTTTGATTTATTTTAATTATTATTAATATTATACTATTTATATTTGATTTAATTTAATTCTTATTAATTTTTATTTTATTATTAATTATTATTTTTATTATATTATACTATTTATATTTGATTTATTCTAATTCTATATATCTATATATTATATTTCTTATTAATATTATATTATTTTTTAGTTATACTACTTAATTATATTATTTTTTAATTTATTTAGTTATATTACTTAATTATTTTACTTCTTAATTTATTACTAATTTAATTAATGCCGAAGAAAGCATTGTGAATGATGATACGTTTAGATTTCCTTCACGCGATCTTCAGTTTACCCGCCTGATCACAGACATCCCTCCATCGTAAGGTTAGTGGTTTTTTGACGTTTTTTAAAATTATTTTCATGTTTTCTACAAATGCTGATTTACTACGTTTTTTTCTTTGGTCATAATTTCACCATATTTTCTTACATTTCAACATTTCGTAGTTATGTTATATATAAGTATATTTATTGAAAAAAAATCTTACATTTATTTTAAATTTATTTTATACAATCTTAAATATATTTATCTAAGTTTTATTGTTTTAAGTAAAATTAAGATCTACCCTATTTCTTATTTTAATGTTTGCCACAAAACGCTGATTTAATACGTTTTTTGCCTATCCGATAACATTTCGCCGTTTCTTTAACATTTCTCCCTCTTCGGCTCATGTTTTTCTTTATTTCACAGTTAACATGTTTTTTGTCCAACGGTCAAAACGCCATCTCGAGCAGGTATGTCTATTTTCTCGTGTGAAGAAGACAGCCCAATCACCTTAGGATTCTGATACCAAAGATGGTTTTAGACATTTAGACAAAAAGCACATTTAGGTGATGGTATAGGAGCAGGTTCAATGCACCTACAATTCTGATTCTTAGAAGAATCAAGAGCTCAAGCAGGTCTTCTAATCAGAGTCTCATCATTATAAGTAGAGTTTATATTATTGTCTACCACATTGGAGTTATCATCTGAAGCAGGACTGGAAGCATGCGGATATACAATGCTGTTATCCCAGGATAAGCTGATTTGATATGAATTAAATTGGTGAGAAGCATTACCTTTGATATTCATTTTACCCAACACTTCCCAACCAAAAACAGTGTTCTGAGCTATTGGTTCTTTAACAGATATAATTATTTGTTCTGACCACAAACAACTAAAGAAATAATTCACTAAATCAATCTTTTTCGGAATAGAAAATTTGAAATCGGCAAGCTTGGTTGAATCTAAATAATTTAAGTCCTTCACATCGACTTGGTCTGTAGGTAAATTACTTATCACTTTGTTTAAAATAAATGCATCTATCTGCAAATATTTTTTTATCTGATCCGCATTTAGGAGTTATATTCAAACAAGCTGAGAAGCGAGTTACAGCTGATTCAGAAGTGCCAAGCCCTTTAACATTAGTTCTTTCTATAGGCTGTTTGTTTACTAGCGACTCGGAAACGGAAGTGGCTTCAGAGCCACTATCCAATAGAACAGCGCAATCATGCCCTGTTGCAGTAGGCTGAAACGAACTATTTTGACCTTCAGCTGTGTTGCAAAGAAAATTAATTGATTCGGTTTCTCTCGGAGATAGTTCATTTATGATACAGTTCTCAGATGCTATGGAATAGTTCACAATTGATGAACTGTTCAATGCATCAATAGAGCTTTGATGTTTTCTTTTGATATCAAAATATTCCTCTTCAAATTCCTCGATTTCTCATTGTTCTTCTGGTAGCATAGCATCGTAATGATCAAAATCTTTAAATACATTATCAAGTCTTTCAGTCCTTGAAAGTAATACGGATTTTCTTAAATGCTCCGAAAAGGAATTAATAATGCGAGTGAGATCCGATTTCGCATCTTCTTAATGGAAGTTTCATCCATTGATAAACGTATATAATGAAAATTAAATACAAAGAAAGATTACTTAACTTTTCTTTTAGCTGATAATTTGGTAGTTCATGCCCACCCGGGGGCGCCAGATATAGTCGTGTGTAAAAAGATAAGAACTTTTTAACAAACTATAAATTTATTTTAACAGCTGCCAGCAGCTATACTTGCGCTGCGAGCTTGCACACTAACACTAATACACTAATGGCGGCTCCCGCCAAAATCAGTTCTTCGCACCAAAAACAAGGATGTTGCCAATACACAAAAGATAAATTCTGGGTTGATGGCGTTGGAATAGCACCACATACATACATATAAACCAAAGACACCACAAAAGTACTAATGAGATAAAGACATTGAATATACACAAAAATACAAACCATAAATATTGAATACAAAATAGGTCCAAACATATATTGAACACAAAACAGGTCCAAACACCACATAAATATAAACCAAATACATACATATAAACCAAAGAAACCACAAAAGTACTAATGAAAATAAAGACATATAATACACTCAAAAATACAAACAATAGATATTGGTCCAAACAATATATATATATATAATCAAGAGAAAGTTTTCTCTCAGGATATCTTTAATGTGAAATATGTTGAATACTTAAACATTATATGTAACTTTACAAGTATATCGAAGTAAAATAATGATTTCAAAATTCTATTGTGAAGTAAGATTTAAGAGTAAAACAATTCGTAACAAGGTTCGTCTTTCGAATAGCGCGTTTCTACAAAAATCAATAATTGGCGTCTAAGGAACACAAACAAATAGCAATAGTTCTTTTCTTGTGTTTTGTAGAAGGTTATTCTAACATCTAACAATACTACTTGCAAATAAAGGTAGCAATTTTAGAACAGAAGCCGAAGAGCAAACAAAACTATTATTCGAAACGTTTTTCTTAAACAATGCCTTCAAGAAATGAGAAAGGAATTTTTTCAAAAGCTTTTAAGAGTTTTATTCCTTCCTTTCCAAAATTTCCTCTTCCCTTCAAGTGAAACTTGTTTCAATGTTTCTTTAATGAGGAATTTTTGGTATTGAGGACATTCTCACGATAGTAAATGCAAGAGTTAGGCTTTTGTTTATAAACCCAGCTACATCGACACTTGAATACGAGCAGATCTTGACTCGCAATGACGTTTTGCGTCAACATTTTATTCCTTGAACTTCAATGTTGTTGTTAGAAAGAAAAAGACAGAATGAAGTTTGACAATATGCTCGTTTTTATTATTTGCTTCGTCGCTTTTTCTAACAAGAATAAGATTTCAACATGGAAAGATATCGACGTATTTTATTCAATTTGAATGAAAAGCTGTCTTAGTTTGTTTCGGAACACATTTTTACTTTTATAGCTTTTACGGAATCAGATTTTACCTTGTCATATATTCTTAAAATCTCAGCAAATACTTTTATTACAAAATACAAAGAAAACAATACTCGAAAGAACAAATGGCTCACCATTTGAACTTAGTAGTACGTATTAAAGTTAATTTTACTCAAAAAATTGATTTAATAAGACATTATCTTTTCTTAAAAACAAAATGGTAAATACCATGCTTTTGAAATAGCTTATATTATAATATTTAAAAATTTCAATGTTTCTAAGATTTCATTTTAATTCGCATTTTTTAAATTAGTCCATTAAGTTTATATCTAATTAAACATACATTTGCGTAATAAAAATGTATCCTCTTTTCATTTACGGGAAAAGTTTTAAATTTCAGAGGAACTGCAAGAGTCAGTGACTACTTTCTAATATCTGTTTGATAGCTTTTAATACGATATGTATTTTAAACATCCACTCTCCTTGTCTTTTTTGAATTCGAAAAAAAATCAAAACTTAAAAGATGGCAAGCTGTATATAAATACACAATAACTATTATTATGTCCTAATTAAATTACAAAATCAAGAAATTGAAAATAAAACACACTCCTCAAAATGGTACATATTTTAGAAAATATGGTAAAATAAAATTGTTTAAGCTAAACTAGAAATGGGAGTGATCCTTATAAAAAAATTACAATTCAAATGGTCATCGTAACCGATGTCGATTAAGCGACTATTTATTCTCATTTATTACAAGATTCAGTTGAAAGACTATATAAATAATTAGATAATGTATACAATATAGGTTTTTCGTAGAATCTATGATAACAGCATTTAATACATTTCGCTGTTACCGTAACAATATCTTCATATAAGAAGTTGTTATTAAAACGTTTAACACATTTTAAATCTAGTTTATTCTTTTACTGAAAAAGAAATTTCAATGACTGGACAAAGTATAAAGATTTTTATTCATTTCACTTTCCTATTCTATTTATTAACAAATTGATGGATTCAATTAGCTCTACAAGTATTCAATTTGATATGTGATATGTAAACTTCGTGTCACATGTGCATCTCAATTATTTGAAAATAGAACTAAAAATTTAAAAAAATGGGATTGATTAGCTTATGCTCACAAAAAAAATCATCATAACTTGTTTTAAGCAAAAAATGTAATATTGGCATTTTGGAAATGACCTTTTCTTTTTATTGTCAATCAACCACCAAATGCGCAATTGCAAAAGGTATTTCAGATTTAACTGTTATTTTCATTGTATACAATTATTCAAATTATTTTAAAATAGGATGTATAATAATAGGATAGTTTTTATGCCTAGCATTTGAAAATAATAAAACTCAACATTAACAATCTGTTTAAATAATATTAGTCACATTTACTAAAAAAGAAGTCAATTTAATGAACGAAGTACTTTTATGTTTAATAAAGGCCATCTCTTCGAAAGTAGTAACAACACATTACCGGGTTTGTAACAAAATATAGATATGGAAAGTTGATTAATATTTTTAAATTTTAAAGATAAGTAATTGAGGAATCTTTATGAAAAGTAAAAAAAAGAAAATCTTTTAAACGCTATGTAAAAGTTAATTATTCTGACTTTCAAAAATATTCCGGTGCTATGTTCCATCTTTATTCAAGAATCTATAAAACCGAAATACTTTTTTTTTCAAATAAATTTAACTCGCTTTCGTTAAATTAATAATACTTCTGCAACATTAAATTGTATTACGGTAAATAAATTTAGAAATGCAAAGACATAATTAAAGATTTTGGTTACGCAGGAAAACAATACCAAATAATTAAAAAACGAAACGGATTATAATTAAAACGAGTCTTATATACATTGTTTTAATTTCATCTAGGATGTACTGAATTTTTGATCATTATTTCCTGCAATACATTCTTGAAACAAATAAAAGAATGAAAGAAACCAGTTTTATACTTAAATATTAAAATACTGTGATAGAAATGAACACAATTTAAAAAGAATGTATATATTTATTCACTAAACTCTTTGGGCTATAAGATAAAATCCGCATTTTGGCTAGTATAAGGAGGAAAAAGAAGTTACTCTTTTTACTGAAGAATACCAGTAAAATAATAATGTAATTAGTGTTTATTATTTAAATTATCTCAGATATAGTTTGAATGAATCTTAAACTTTAATACTTTTCTTTTTTATGTAATACTACACATTTACGCAGGATTTATTTCTTTTAAATGTCAGAGTTAATTGTTCATTAACTTCGCACTTACAAGCAACACGACCCTTATTGGAAACATATATAATAATTTTGAGACACAGCCTGTTCTCTTAGGCGACACTTCAGCTTATACCTACATATCCAAAATTCTGCACTATGTCAACGGGAGCATTTGTAGCCTTGACAGATAAAATGTGTATAACACTAAATGCACGGCAAGTCTTTAGTGCATCAAGACTCGAACTCATAACTCAATGGAAGTAATTCCAGCCACGAGCTTGTGTTCATGACCACTAGGTTAACGCAGCCATTTTTAAAAAGTGAAATATGTATAAAAGAAATAAAATGTTCATGTTTAATATTTTCCAGCCTTCTATAACTTAGCATGAAATCAAGTAGAGAAATTCTCAGAGCAAAATAAAATTTTTATGAAAATAAGTATGCTGGAGACATAAAAAAAAACATTTTTTTTTGCTTAACTCTTGGTATTAAATGTTATATATCTTTAAGAAATGTATATTTATATTATTGAAAGCAGGAAACATTTCTTATGAATATGTAAATATTTTAAAGTATTCTTTATGGCTTATTAAAACCTTTCATTTAAAAAAATATGTTTTAAATGTTACTTTTAAATTCTTAAGTATTTAATATATGAAATAAAATTGAGTTTTGAAACGTATAAGATAATTCAAAGCAACATTGTAGCTAAATTTTGAGATATTAATGTAAAATATAAATTTAATAACGAAATATAGGATCTACATATTTAAATAATCTGCTGCCCATTTTTAACATAAATATGTCTCCATTACGTTGTGAATTGTATTTCGTGAAATTATAGCTTCTTATGAAGTATGAAGAAAACAAATTTGTCTGACTAATATACATAATTTTAGAGATAAAGAAATGCATACTTAAAGAAACGAATTATCACGTGATTCTCCTGGAAGCACTGAAATGCAAATTAGACAAATACACTCACATTACACTTCCATGATTGAAGATTGGTGAGAATTATTTAGATATCTTATACAACAAAGTAATGGGAAAATATCTTATTTTTGAATTAATAATGTATATTTTTCTACAACAATCTTCAAATTTGTGAATGTTTTTTTGAATTGTCCTGAATTGGGGATCTTTTATGATTATTTTTAAGATATTCAAAGTTTCCTCCAATTATTAGTTAGTTTTGGTATATTCTGAAAGCTTCATTTTAATAACAAACTAAATACATATAAATAAGTTTGCTAAAACTTCCCTAACCCTATAGTTAGTGAATTAATTTGAAAGAAATTCGTTTGAAACACTGAAAATCAACTGTATCAAATCTATCAACATGAAGTTGGAACATTTCATTCTTCTTTGTTATTCATTTATTCAACAATAAAATATTTAAATGAATATAAGTTTCAGAACATTTAAGTTTGTGTTGCATATAAACATGGGTTTGAAACAATAGTCAAAAGCAGTATTTATCTTCTAAATATGATACTCCTTATAACAATGTTAAAATTTCCGAAATCTTTGGTATTGAGTCAATTCTTAAGAATCTGATTATAATAAAATAAAAACAACTGCTCTTCAATATAATACATAAAATACAACTTATCTCACTCTTAGTGAAGTAAATTAGTAACAGTTGTAGATAAGTAGTCAGTACAGTATTAGAATATATTTCAAATATCAAATAATCTTTCAGTTGCCACCTAATATCGTACTGCTTCAGGCATGTTTCGATACCCTAATTTCCAAAATGTCATTGATTTCTCACTGGGTAATGTTGCATTTCTGTCTGGCCAGGTCTATCTATTATATTTTATTTTTCATTTATTTTTGATTGCTATTTCATCCTTAAGATAAAATATATATAGATATTTTCTTAGTTTTTTTTTTAAGAATGAAAAAGGCTTCAATGATATCATGAACACTGAAAACCTAATTACTTATACATATTTCTTCATTAGCAATTATTTCATCTATTTTCTAAATAGCTACTTTTTTTTTTAGAAAAAATAACGTTACCACATATCTTCTTACTTTAAATTAATCCAAATTTTTTTTAAAAAAACTATTTGCTTAAATTATTGATGTTTTTGAATCACTTTATTTTAATAAGAATTTCAGTAAATATTCTATAATGTTTGTAAAACTAATTATGTTAATTTAAATACATATAATAAATAACTATGTACGAATAGTTTCTTTTTATTTATTTACATGATCATTCAATAGTAGTTTATATGAGTATAATTATCCAGAATTTTTCCAATATTAAATTAAAAATAGTGGTAATATTTTTTAATCATTAAATGTTTTTTTTTAAAAAAAATATTAACCATATTTAATTATTGATGCTATATTAAAGTATTTATTTAATTTGTTTGCACCTTTAATAATATGATATTTAATAATAAATATTGCTTATGAGGTGTTCTTAAAGTATCCAACACATATAATTCTCAGACGGGATTCATTGTTTTTGTTAATTCAAAAAGTATTTTTACTACTATTGAAATTATTTATTTTTCAAATTAATAAAAAATAGTGTTTGTATTGAAAAGTTCACTTTTTCCATTCTAAAAATGTAAAGTAACTTAGTTAAATAAAAAATGATACTATATTAAATAATTCAAAATAATAATATTTTTCTAATAAACTATATATTTTTCATACATACATAAAAAAAACTTTGATTAAAAAATGATTGAAATGCACAATTACTGAATGAATAAAAAATAAGGAATTATTTAGCTGTAATTTTATTTTTTATAAATCATGTCATAATTTTTCTATAATTCAAAATAAAGTATTTGTCTTTGATATTCTCAGCAAATATAAATTGAAAAAACACAACAAAATTTCCTGAAGTTAAACAATTTTTACCTTCAATTAATTATTATTTAAAGTAGTTTCTACAACTATGTCTTACTAATGGAACTTTCTAAGGGTGTTTAATATAGAAATATGCCTGACATATGTACATTATCCAATTAGCTTAAAATATATATAATTATGATTATTGGTTAAATGGTATTCGAAAAATATTAAGTTTTGATTTCTTAGTCTATGATTTTTAGGCTGTATTTATGCCTTCAGTCCATTTATGGATAAAAAAAATCGAATAATTTTTTACTTTATTTTACAGCTGTAGTTTTAATTAAAAAATTAAATTAACTTTTAAGAATTACAAATGTTTCAGATTTAATAAAAAATAAAATGAGAATAGAAACATAAAAATATTTTTGTTCAATTTTTAATAAAATTCTTTGTTAACTTATATAGTGTAAATCAAAAATTAACTCTCAGTTATACTTATCTATGTAAAATCTAATGTAAAATGTACAAAAAAATATTAAATGTATAAAAATTGTATTCAAAGCTTTAAATATGACAACATAATCAACATTCAAAACAAACAGACTTAATATAATATATTAACCAATATATTAATTAAAAATTTTTGAAATACATAAAAGCCTATTCAAAATAATTTTACATAATCTATTATTGATTGATAATATAATAAGATAAAGACTGTAATGGACATGAGAACGATAGACAAAGATATTTGGAAGAAGTGAACAATCATTAAAAAAATTATAAAAGAAAGTTTAATCAAGTATTTAATTCACTATTAAAGTATTTTTTGCCTGGTATGCTGTTTAGTATATTCGAAGATTAGGATGTATTGAAAAAGTTTGAGCACAATTCAAGTATCAAGTTTAATAAATATATTATAATGCTTTCTGTTGGTTAACATTGCCACGAGCCTGAGAAGACTGAAAGGCTTGGACTTGTTTAAATATTATCTTTTTGTACAGTATTTAAAGTACACGTATTTGAAATATTTTTTTCAATCATATTTGTTACATAATTATCGTAGATTATGTACTTATCGTTTTAATGGTCTCGGAGGAAAAAAATCTTAATATTATAGTTAATTATAAGAATTTATTTGCATCCGAATTTTCTTTTCTAAATATTGAACTATGTCATAGCTGAAATATTGAGTAGATTAACGATATTGTATTCATTACTTTCATCTAAGGCGTAATGAAATAAGTTATTATAGACTTTAACTAAACTATTAAATGATCCATTTGGAATTGAAAAAAAAACTAGAAATACGAAAATACAAAAAATTCATAATTTATGAGCCCCACATATTTTTTTTTTTTTTTTTTTTTTTTTAGAATTTAAATGTTAAGCTGTACATACTGAATTTATTCGTTACTTTGCGTAATAATATAAATCTAAGCATTAAAATTAGTATATGACCCACTTTGCTTAAAAATGCATAAGTACACTTTTGAAAAAAACACAAGTTAATGGTAATTTTAGTGATATGTAGATATCCTCATTTTATATTTAAAATCACATATTCAAGAGAACTCGATTTCTTCATAAATTCATTAAGGTATTTACGTTTGAAAAACTCTTAAGTCTGTTATAGAAAAAAAGATAAAATGTAGATATTTAAAAACATTCCTCATGTAAAATTAGTATACTCTGTAAGAAATTAGCATAATTCCATATATTTTAACAAAAACATACTACTAGTATTCAAAAATGCGAAAAGTTCGCCGTCAATTCTAATGTACTTTCTATAACAAATAATCAAAATATAATGTAATATAATTTAATTACAAATGATTTTTATAGGAAAAACCAGAGTTCTTAATAGAAATACATAATTTTAAGAAATAGTTAAAAATCCATTTCAAAAATATGTGTATTAGTATGCTACAGTTCTTTTTAAAAATAATATATGTTCTTTTAAAATTCTTTAGGAGAAAAACCTTATATATATACATATATAAAGAGAGAGAGGGAGAAATAGTGTTTAATAAAGACTGACAATACTATTAAGAAGAAGGAATAATACAATTAGCACTATTTATTGGCGTGTATGTGAAAGAAGGAAAAACATGGTAGAAATATGCAAAATTTTACAACTATAGCACTAAAAGTCATTTATGGCGTGATGAGCACAATAAAGCAGACGTATAAATTTTTTTTTCTAAAATTTAATGATGTCTGTGTTATGTGACCATCTGTATGTCATAAAATGTTGTGTATGGCGTTGATTAACAGATATCAACACTTATGAAAGTTGCGTACGGAATTTAAAGATGCTACGTTTAGCAAACTATCGTGTTTTCGATTACATCAGTCATTCAAAAGTAGCCGAGAATCATGTGAAGTGAAAACAGATCCAGGCGCTCTTGCCATGCCTCTAACCCAAGAAACGATTAACACTGGATCTGTGATGAACAGTAAGACAGCACTTTTTAACATTTTTTATACTTCGAGACCAAAAATGAGCTCAAAGGTCCCCATTTTTCTGAGAAGGCTTTAGAGCTGGTTTTTAAAATGCTCTTCAAGTATGGTTTTTAACACGTCTTCAATGAGTGACAGAGAAAATGGAATAAGTGCACTGCTTTACAGGGAGACTACATCAAATGCAATTCAAGTGTTGCGTGTTAAACTTGTAAATAAAGTGACATATTACAGTAGCCTTTAATGAACGCCGTATATATATATATATATATATATATATATATATATATATATATATATAT
>BMAW01035706.1:223289-327714 GCA_019974015.1 Nephila pilipes | reverse complement strand
TATATATATATATATATATATATATATATATATATATATATTCAATGAATGTGTTGGATTGGTTTAATTAACGCCGCACTAGAAGCAACACGTAAGCGATTATTGACACAATGCTTAAGATGACCGAGCTCACCCAATGGTTTTAAAGCCAAAAACCTCCCCTCCCTTCCAGGAGACAATCACTCCCGAACTCAGCACTTAATAATATAAGAATATAATATATTAATTGGAACGGAAAGTAATGTCGATTACCTACATTAAATTCAAACTGATAAATATTTACGAAGATTTATTTTTAATTAATGATGTTATAACCTTCCTTATTAACAACCTATTGAATAAATTTTCAATGCGAGATCCATAAAAATCAATTGATTTTTGAGTAAAATATCTGGAGATGTTATTTTGGACATCATAAGAATTAAATGTTTTTCCACTTAAAAAATGTTGTAGCGATCGGAATAAGTAGAAATCTGATGGCACAATATTAGACAATCATGGTGGGTGAGGCAATACCTCCATCCCAATTCCATGTTTTTATAGTTTACACCCCAAAAACAAGTTTTTGTGTGTTTTGTAGAGTATTCGTGGGGTCTTTCATTTTGAAGTGCTAAAACCTGTACAAGCTGTGAATGGAGACCATTACTGTGAAGAACTGGATCGAGTAAATCAGTCTTTAGTTGAAAATTATCCAGCGATTGTCAACAGTTAAAGTGTCGATAATGCTACACCGCACAGTACACGACAAACCCTGGAAAAATTAATGAATTAGCATGGGAGGTAATACCTTATCCACCATACTCGCCTAATATTGCGCCATCGGATTTCCGTTTAATCCGATCGCTACATTATTTTCTAAGTGCAAAAAATTGGAAAATTCAGATGACTTCCAAAATACCAGTTCCAAATATTTTGCTTCAAAACCATTTGATTTTTATCGATCCGGCATTTAAAATTTACCAGCTAGACGGCCAAATGTTGTTGATAACGGGGATGATTATATTAGTGATTAAAAATAAAATCTTAGTAAAAATTTATCAGTTTGAGTTTAATGTAGAAAAAAGACATAACTTTCATGTCCCCTTAATATTACATAATTTCGAAATCAAATGTAAATAAAGCTTTCATTGCATTTACAGAGCAGAAAAATGGACAACAGGAATAAAAAAAAGAGAAAATTAACAGTAGGAATTTCGCTTTTGCTGAAATAAGCTAAGTATCACAATACAAAAAGTGTCCACAAAATAGTGAATAAAAAAATGAAGTATTAGACAATAAAATATGTACATATATACAGGATATCTAATTATAACTACACATTATGGAAAGTTTTATTAAGAAATATAATAAAATTAAAATAATTAAGAAATGTGTTGGATAGTTTTATGAACCATAAAAGTGCAAGACTTATGCATAAAATGCAAGTAAAGATTTTCACATTCATACTTCAGCAATATAGGTTTTGCTGCAGCATAATAGGATAGCTTAAATGATAATCCCAGGTAAAAGCACAAACAAAAATATAGAGGATAGTAAAAATCTCCAACAGAGCCACAGGAACATAAATTTGCATATTCCAAATTAATACGTTTTAAATAACAAACGAAGGAACCATGACCAGTTAAGAAGAGAGTTATAAAACCAGAATTAGTACAAAAATTCAGATTTGGTCTCGGAATTTAGGACACAACACGTATACCAGTACTATAAGTTGACCACTAGGTCTCCCAGTCAAAAGAAGAGAGACAGAGAAGATTATTTCTTTAAAATTTTAACTATATCAGACCGAGGGGCATCCATTCCCTCACCACTAGTGACAGAGAGCTTTGCAAATGAATCTATGGTTTTAATATAATAATATTCGACATAAGCCAAACCCAGCGTAAGTTGTAACAATCTGATTAAGTTGCTAGTTTTTCTTTAATATGATTAATGAAAGGTGATTTATTTCTGGTATTCTGATGTACCAATATTGATGATAAACTATCGGAATAAATAGAAAGTTTGAAGTTATGAGAGAATGGTAATCATACTGCAAATCTGTTTGCTGAAAGCATGGCTAGAAAACTGAGTCATAAAAATTAAGTTTATACATGTATATTTTATTTAGGACACATAGATGGAAGACACGTTCTACGAAACTAGTTTCAGATAAGAGGGCTATTGGTAACGGAACTCTTAATTTTGAACCTCGGTCAGTAACGAGGATGATAACTGAGCTATCAAATCCCTCTCCTAAATTCTACACCACTTCAATGGGAGGACTTTGAACCATGACATATTTAATGTGCATCATCCTCGTCTACACGGTTGATCTTTATTGGTACCAAGTCTGGAACCCACGACTCAACGAAAATTGCTGGCCGCGAGTCATTAACCATGACCACTAGGCTACCACGGCTACTTCAATGAAGGGAATAAAATACAATTTAGAAAGAAAAGTTACAAAGTTTTCAAGGAGAAAGCTAGTCTTAGAAAATGTGCTGATTTTAGTGATGCATGCTCTTGTATGTGTGATTTTCTCTTTACAAAATCTATTGAGAAAATCAATTACAAAAATATACTCTTAAAGAAAGTAGTCCATTCAATCAGAAATTGCAAAAATATCCTGTATTTCATGATAAATAAATTGTATCAAGAATGTGATGAGCGACTAGAAAAAAAAACCGCATTTCCTTAGTAAAATGCAATAGTTTATTGAATAAATTTTTACCTCTAGCATCTACTTCGCTTGCGTTATTCAATACGGAATAAAAGAAGTAAAAAAAGTTTATAAATTCCATTTATCAGATGTAAGATTACACCGAAATGTTAGGAGTAAGGAATAAGTAAAAATAAAGGTTTCTTAAACAAGATCAAAGAGCATAGAGTATCTGGAGAGAAAATCAAAGCTTCCTTTAGTCCTCTGGGGCGTACAGAAAAAAAGTTCAGTGTCGAGATCTTCTTTGCTCGACTTTGTTCGTGTTTACCTAAAAGCAAAGAAAAGTAGCTACTGTTTTAGTCTTGATTTAGATTTTTTTGATAATTTTATTTATATCTCCGCTACGTAAAAATCAATGAAAAATTGATTCTTGAAAGAAGGACAAAGTCTTAAGTATAGCTGTAAGCCATGAGTAATGTAATATGTGGCAAGGCATTCTTGGATGTCATACTGTATATTTGTCTTAAAATTTGTATTTGATTTTAGTCTTATTTACTTCTTTCTGAAGAAAGGTCAAGTAATTTAATAGAAAATTGGCTATATATATATATATATATATTTCCACCCTTTTAAATGACATTTCGTGTTACGGTACAAATTTAAGTTCTATAGCTGGAAAGAAAAAAATATTAGAAAAATACAATTACGTAGCTTAAAATTGATCATAAATGAGTTTATAACATCTTTTAACAGGTTAAGTAATTGTTCTTAAGACTGATTATAATAATCAACTATTCTATGAATATGCTCAAAGAAAAAAGAGGAAATTTAAAATTTTCTGATCTGATCTGTTCAGCCAACATCTGACACTCTAAGCTACCAATTCAAATACATAATGTTCCTTTAATCATCGTATTCACTGTTTATGAAACATTCAATAAGTATAAATGTTTGCCTAATCACCTCTTATATAAGCACAAAAATAGAACTACAGTTTAGATCTTTATAAAGAGAATGATTTTATTATTTCTTCAATTCAAGTATACTACAAGGTAACTATACATTTCATAATTTTTTGTAATGAACTCAATTTCTAATTGGTTTTAAGGTATTATGTCTGATTGTTTTCCTTAAGCAATAAAAGTTTAAGTGTTTCTTAGTCTGTTTTAATTCACGCTTCTTTGAAATAATGGTATTATTTTAATGTCGCTTAATTTTTGCTTGTGAATTTGCAGATATATAATATTCGCTCCATTAAGATCCATTCTGAATATTTATTTTCATTTATTTTCTGCATAGTGTATTAATTAACTTTCCCTGGATGAGGTAAATGCATTACGCTCATTTATTTCTCAATTATAGAAACTGAGAGTTCAAGTCATTTCACTAGTCAAAATTCCTTCAAACGTTACGCAAGACTTTAAATTTAATTCATTGTCTATGTAATTTGAAAATTAGCACAATATAGTTAGTATACATACACAATTTAAAAGGAAAGCTTTTCATAAGTTTTCAAAGGAGGAAAATATAATTGATGCTTGTATATTCTCATGGAATAAAGTCAGTGATTTTATTTATTGTGTATACAATTTTTTTTTTAAAAAAAGTTGGAATCAATACTTGTTATTCATCTTTTGTGTATTTAAAATCACATAAAAAATTATTCTACAGAGTATGCGAAATAGATCTTTTAATTTTGTATTAAAGGTAAATTAAAAAAGAAACACTTAACAACTTTCGTGCCCTCAAAACTTAAATGCATGTTGTATGCTGACTATGAAAGACAAAGGAATTTATTTTCTTACACAATCCATTATTTCAAAACGATACCTTGATGGAATCTCTCTTAAGCTTAAGACTCATATCCACACACTTATTATTATACAATATTTACTTTCAAATAAATAATCAAAACAAAAACAAATAATGTATTTTTTGGCCTGGTCTTCTATCAAGTGTAAATTGTTAACTTGATTGCTTCTCTTATCAAATAATATTGCCATTATAAGCACACACATATTTTTTTCAATCTCTTAATTTAGTTTTTTCCCTTCATGTAATGAATAAAAATATCTAAGCGTCACATATATTTCACTCACTAAACTGCTCTGCATTACTTTATGTTAAAGTAAAAATACTTCAATATCTACTGTCTATTTATTAGACTATAAATGCTTCTTATTACGACAGGAGTCTTATCCTAGCCGTTATGAATGGAGAGTGGAAAAATTTATCTAGAGAGGATAAAAGAAAATATCATTTATAAAATGGTAGTCAAAAGTATTTTCAAAATTATGCGGGTATTACATTAGATGACTTCAATCTTATACTTAGGTTTATATTTTTTATGATTGAGTAGTATACGAAAAGCTATCTTACTTTCACTCACTAAACTGCTCTTAAAGGTTTGAATGACATATACAGTTAGCCATCTGTGAATAAATGCTTGGTAAATCGATAAATATGTTAAGTGTATAGATTAATTTCTATGGTCTTTTTTGAATTTAATAAATATGAATACAAAACGAAACCGTTCAATATGTACTATTACTTAATTGGGTAATCAAACAAATTCCTTTAAATTATTTCCACAATAAATTAATATAATACCTGTTTTTTAAGCGGTTTTAATTATTAAAACATCATAATAATCATAACTATTAGTTTAACTACTCAGTTTTGAAAATACTTGTGACTACCCATTTTTTAAGTAGTATTATCATTTAACAGCTCTAAGTAAATCGTTCCTCTCTACATTCATCACAGACTTTGGAAAAAAGCCATGTTGAATGCTTTTTAAAAACACAATATATTTTTGTGTAACTAGATAAATAGATAGCATGCATAAGTCGATATAATTTATTGTGTAGGATGTTTAAAATTGTATGATACTTATTTTAATAATTTCTTTTTGTTTTCGAGCAAAACTAAGTAAAATTATTATTCTTAATTTCTTATAGCATGAATATTATAGAGCAGGAAAATCAGTACATAATTCCTATTACATACTTCTTGGCTCCAATACTTGAAGAAATATCTTACTTTTATTAGGTATGAATAATAAACATTATGATGAATGAAATTTTAATATAATATCTTTAAATTATAGAAATGTATTACGTAATATTTCACATTCATTTCTTAACTGGTAAATCTATATTTTTCATTAATCGTATAGATATCTATGTCTTAAAATATGCTTCCATACTTAAACATGTTTAGGATATTTTAACCGAAAATAAATTAATGTATTTAATAACATGAATTCTTTGAAATTTATAACTCAAAAATTCTTGTCAAGGAATTGATTAAAAGATTTTAAAATAACGTAATAAAAATAAAATCTTGTGATGTGAACAGAATATATTTAACTTGTTCTCATCAATTTGAGAATACACAAAATAATTTTAAACTATTATAGATGTCTTTAAATAAACATGTCACAATTTACTAAGTGAATTAGACTATAAATGTTTTTTTTTTAACATTAATTAAATTCTTTGGGGATTGATTCACTTTGTCTATAGGAAGAAATAAACAAAATGAGGAAATCAGAGTCATCATAAAAGTTGTTAAAAATTTGATACATGTAATGTAAGTTGAAGTAATAATTTAATCGTTATTGAACCGTGTATAATATTATCACACAATTATCTTTTCTTTTCCACGCATTTCTAAATAAAATCGTAATATATTCACTGAAGAACATTTGGGAAGAAAATGCTAGCTATAACTTATCTATATATATGCATAGCTAGGCTAATTTTTATATTTACATTTATTCAAAACTATTAACCAGATGCAAAAGCATGTCAATAAAAATACGTTCTTCTTAAAGATTAACAAAATTGTAATTTAACATTTTTTGAGCCGAAAGTTTTTACTGATAAGTACTTTTTTTTTGCTATTTTGCTCTGTCCACGTATCTACATGCTTCCCTTTAATATGTTTATAAAAAGGCTCATCATATTTGTTTAATGTCTTTGAATTATCATATATTAGTTAATTATGTAATATCTTTTCATTTAGAAATAGGGTTTATGTATTTTAACCCTTGAATAGTCCCTTAGCTAATCCCAGGGTTGGTAATTCGAGATTAATTTAAATCATACTTCTTAATTAATGCGTAAATGACTATCGATATATAAGAATAAGATAGCCTGGTCTTAATCAAGCATATTGGATCAAACAATCAGCTCTACATCGCAAGCACGATAAATTACGAAACTTTGCGAAATAGTATTCGATTAAACGTACAAAATTAGCTTCCTAATTAACTGAAATAAACAATGCATATTTTACTCGTCTCTTTACACAGAATTCAATAGGAACAATGACCTATTCAGTTTCAAGGTATCTTTATCAACTCAAACAATCAGTAGAGCCTGGCAATATATAGCCTTCTATATTCAATCAACGACCCGTATTAATACCGATCAATGCTGGCGTTTTCCCAAACGGATTTTTCTAAGTTATCTACGTTAGATGTTGGAGACGTTCTTTATCGTTGGTATTGATTGTGGATATTGGAAAGCACACGTGTTTTGTGAGTTAGAAAGTATTGGAATATTTATACATTATTCTCCTTTATAAGTTTTGATCTAAACTTTCATTGCAAGGATGCATATTTCTCGTTGTAAGATCGAAATTTTAAATGCGATTGTTCTTTCAAATGTTTGGTGTGAAATTTTTCAAATAAATGAATTAGTGTAAGAAATCAAACTCGAATTATTCTTCTTTATTTTATCACTAAAATTTTAATTATTTTCATTTATGATTACTTTTTGGTGAAATTATGGATAATTTACCTTAGACAAATAAGAGACTCTTAATTTCTGAATTTCAATGTGGAAATAGATTATCAATACTAGTCTTAACTAGTATTTTTCACATGATGAATAAAAATTGAAATACAAAAAAATATTAAATCAGCTTAGTTTGATCTAAAAAATATAATATTAGTACGAATACAAAATTAAAGAACTTTCTCTAAAGATAAATATTTTTTTTCTGAATACAATTTGAATTTTGGAGAAATACTAAAAACTCAAAATATTTTAGATGTTGATTTTATCTTTTGTTTAAAAGAATCAAAAACATATTTTCTAGTTTTTTTCTGAACTTTAAATATTAATTTCGTTTCGTAATCTATATTATATCCCTTAATTACCATTGTATATCATAAACTACAAAAACCGCAGACGTTTAATTAAAAAGAGTAAATACATGTTATGAAAACTATTCAATGAAATCCGTATTCCCCTTTTGTCCGTTTATATTAAATTAACAAAAGTATAAATGCTCCAAAATTATGTAAAAATAACTTTGGAAGCATATTTTTAAAGCACGAGTTTGAGCGTTTTTATCAAGCTACATAATATTAGGTCTGCTGGTGGGGAAGTTAAAAACTATCATAATATATTTATTTATTTTGCTAATTTCTGCATTTATGACAGTTACAACTCCCTCACCCCTTCTTTAACCTACTCATTCCATTTTAACTTTTAACTCATTCATTGTAATAGAATATAAGAATCTTATACGTGCATTATGATAGTTTTAATTGCAGCATGACTTCGAGTTTAACTTTCAGTATGTGAATTTTAAAATCAGTTTTAGTGAATAGTATATTCATTTAATGTGTTACTTAAAGAAGTTCATTTAATTTAATTCAATATATTGAATTTCCGATATTAGATTCGCATAAGGTCAACCTTGATATGAACCATAAAATTATGTGTAAGTTAAATGATGAGAGTTGATATCTTTCGTGGAATCAAAACAATATTTCATTAGTCACACATTGTGGTTACATATTGGCATCTGCTTCCTTAACGTAACTTTCGAACTAGATAAAGGAATAGATAAGGAATGATAAGGCAAGTCAAATATTTAGTTATCGATGGATAAGGATGACATGTTCTACTTGTAAAAATTAAGTATTGATATTTTTTCCACTAAAAACTTGCTTAATAAATAATATGGTTAGTTCAGATTGGAAAGTTATAAACACAGACTGCATACTTATCAAAATTTGTTATTTGGATAACTTATTACAAATAAAATTTTTTTAGTAAATACATACGAAAGAATCTTAGTAGAAAATAGTAAGAGAGAGAGAGTAGTTGATTATATATTATTGAGTTAATTCAAAAGAAAAATATTTTTCCTACCTTCAACAATAAGCTCAATTTGTACTGAATCTTCCCCCATAGTATTACTAACATGACAAACATATCTTCCGCTATCCGTGGCTAGAGTTTTGTGAAACACTAGGACGCCCCCATCTTGTCTAGCTGAAGAACTGACTTGTAAAGATACAGGTTGATTACCAACGAGCTTATGCCATCTGTATCTTGGAACCGGATATCCTTGAGCAACACAGGCAAGAGTAGTTTTTTGACTGATAGGTGTATTAATTATACTTGAACGCTGCATTATTCTCGGAGGTTGAGCATGATGCGGGTCTGAAAAGAAATAAGCTTTATATTTACTATTCCTGTACTGTAAAAGCTAAGAGAATAATGCAAATGTAAAACTAAAATTAGATATATCCTTTTAAAAATGATTTTTGTACATTTAATATTTAAACTATAATTTTGTATCCTCCCTTTCTTTTACCATATATAAATGAGGCATTTTTTAAAAAAAATTACTATGCAATGCATATTAAAAGAACCATACAAAATGTAAATAAATATATTGTACAAAATCGTTCTAAATAATAAGACATTAAACATTACATTTTCATGAATGTTTCACATATATCAAACATGTTTATATGCAATTTATTCAATAAAAACTAATTGAATTTTAAAACAAGTATATTTTGGTAGAGAAGTTAACTTTTGATTTTTTAAATTGAACTGTTATTAAATGAATAGCACTCGGACATGATAAAAATAAATTAATGAACTGAAAAGGTAATGTAAAATATTTTGAGTTTTTTTAAAAAGCGTTTTTGTGTTTGAATGAAAAATACTCTATATATTAAATAACACTTTATTAAAATTATTACTTTTCTACATCATTATTAACCATCAAAAGTTTCTTTTCATAATATATGCATACTTCCTTGCTTCATATCTTTTTTGTGCATCTTTCTCAACATTTAATCATTATCAGTTTAGTATTACATTCACTTTCAAAAATATATAAATGTACATTATAAGTTGCTTGTGCGAGAGAGGAATATTTTTACTTATCTACTGATGTCCAACATTTACCCGAATTCCCATTTACAAATAGATATGAATCTTTAATGTAATGTTCCAAAACAAAAAGTATTCTTCTTATTTACAAAATAATTGTTGTTTCACATACCTGTAACAATGATTCTTGAATAATTTGTGCTCACTTTCTTTTCCCTTGTAATTGTATTTTCAGTGTGACACCGAAAGCTAAATGGATTTGCGTGGTCAGAAGTATCTTGAATATACAAATCTCCATTTTCTAGCATGCCATATTTGTCTGTAAAAAGTAAAATTGAAAGAGGAAGATTACTATTTATAATATTACTTAACTTATGAGATTGCCACATACAGTTCGTACCAAACGCATATGTATATATATATATATATATATATATATATATATATATACAAACACACACAGAAAACACACACGTATATATATATATATATATATATATATATATATATATATATACAAGCATTTTACGAGTACATACATTCAAGGGTCTATCAAAAATCCTATAAGAATCGAAGATCTGACTACCATAGCCCTGCACAATGTTTGTTTTTAATAAGAATCATAAAAGCAAGACATCTGTCTTAGACTCGGCAGTTTACATCGCATGGTTTTATTTCTATTATCGATTGAAAGAAGAAACAAGCTTATTTAGGAAAAATAGAAAAAAGGGAGTTTCGAGTGGTGAGCAAGAACTTATATTTATAAAGCTTAAAATCAAAAGAGATTAAAGCAAGGTTGAATGAAGTTCACGATGCATTTGCTCCTGTGTTTGCAATAGCTTTTAATTGTATAAATGAGTTTAAAATTGGGCGTACATCCATAAAAGAAAAATGTTATTCAGAACGTCTAGTGGAAATGATTGACGAAATCAACTGAATGTTTTTGAGTGATAGACAAATCAAAGTACCATTAGTATTTTGCAAGGTACAGTGTTTTCAATTTTACTCGAAAATTGGAGGTGAAAAGAATTTAGTCAAGATGGGTGCCGCGCTTGCTCTCAGTTTAAAACAAAAGCATTCTGAGTCTCTTTAGGCGATTTTTCGTCGCACAATCTGCGATTTTCTGCATCATTACCTAACTGTGAATAAACATAGATACAATCCTTCAGTTAAAATAGTGAGATCTTAAAAACGAATGACATTCGCAGATTTCAAAGATTGTTGAATTGGCTAGCTAGGTGATGGCCACGGACTTTTGAAATATATATATATATATATATAAATATAATATTATAATTACTTCTTTATTTAAAACACGCTGTAGCACTGTAACATTAATCATTTCAGTGATGAGTATGATTAATGATGTTTCATGTGATCTCAGAATGAATTAAAAAGGGTCAAAATATAAGCTCGCATTAATTAACTAAAACCACTAAGGAGCTCACAGAAATTACTAGAATTGAGTTGAGAATTGTCCGTAATATTATTAAAACTCAAAAGTTTAGTGGTGAATCATCAATATGTCGGAATAAACTTGGGTGAAAAAATTAACAAATTCTTGCGTCCGAAAATATCTTAAGTGACTGGTGAAGAAAACTGGCGAAACGTTAGCTGTTAAACTCACAGAAATGCTTCAGAATGAACATAGTGACATTTTAAAACACGCAATACGTCAACAACGTAAAATCATGGAGCTTATTAGTTATAGAGTTTCAAGAAAATTTCTTGCTTCTGAAATGGTGTAAACATTTATTTATTGAGAAGCGGACAAATGCAAGGTGAAGTGATGAGTCAAGATTCATTCTATTTTAAAACGATGGCTGCATAAGAGTGAAAAGAGAACTTTTCGAAAAACAAACAAGTATATTTCAAGCATATAGTTCACTGTGTAGGAAATAGGAGTTTTTCTTATGAGTCTGATAATATGGACGTAAACTTAAAACAAATCATACTGCCTAATATTTTCACTTTTGTATCAATCTTTGGATCTTCAACTTCAGTATAAGAGCACTCAAATCCCCGCTAGTGATAACTCAAACATCTGGGAGTGACGTTGGATCGTAATCTGACATGGAAGCTCCATATGAAGGGCATTACCAACCATGCCATAAAGAGGCTAAGTTCCTTAAGACGCTTTCCCAGGGCAAGGTGTGGTTCTTCCAGAACAACTCCACTTCAAACCTACTAAGACTTTATTTACCCCCTCTTAACTTATTGCCGTAAACCACTTATTGTGTCTGGCAAAAATGTACTCGAATCCCTATAAAGGTTCCAAAATAAGGCCCTACGTATTGTTACTGGGGATGTAAAGACCACCACTATAGATGCCATAATTTTGTTGACTGGTGATTGGCCACTTAGAACTGTGATTCAAGAGAAGGCCATTAATCTCTGGGAAAAAATCATCAAAGTACCTAGATGTTTTTCACTTTGGAACTAGGTCATTCGTTACTTGACTATAAATCTAAAGAACCAGATGGGCTTCTCTGAGGGAGTCCTTCAGTTAAAAACTTCATTTAGCTTTAATTTTGAATCATAACTCCTCATTATATCACAAAAAACAATAAAATTGACAGCCATCCGTATTAATATTGACCTGTGTCAAAGGGTTACTAAAAGTAACACAGATTCTTCTATTTTAAAAGCTTTGACGTTTGAAGTATTGCACACCCACTATCCCAAACCCGAGTAGCTTCGGAGTCTTATTGATGGATCTCACCTGGACATTGGCCCTATCGCCGGTGCCGGAGTCTTCTCCAAAATATTTTCTATCAACATCCCTGTGGGGAGAGATACTGATTTTGATGAAGAAATTGCTGCGATTTGCACAGCCTTATCCCAGTTACACTACCAACTAAATAAGTTAACAAGACCTGTTGTCCTCTGCGATTCAAAGAATGCGTTGCTAGCAATCGTATCGGATGAACATACCTTAACGCAGGTCATTTTATACTGTCGTTATCACTTTTAGAACCTCGCTTCTTTTGAGAAAACTATTGTCTTCTATTGAGTTCCTGCTCACTGTAGGGTACCAGGTAACGAGACAGAGGGACTATCTGGCTAAAAGGAGTGCTTTGATTAAGCAGAATGTTTCTCGTTCTTTGCCTTCCTGTATAATTAAAAACCTTAGTAAAAATCTATCAAAACCCATACTCTAGAGGACCTTCCCAAGTGTATATCAAACAAAGCTTGGAAGAATGCTGACTCCAATTTGAGTCATGGCCCAAGACATAGAGTGGCGGCTGAATATCGCCTAGCAACCGGACATGATTGCTTACAAAATTATCCTTTTCAGATTCGCTCTGGTGAGGATATGGACTCCGCTTATCTGCTCCACTGTCTTGCGCTTCGAATTCGAAAGCCCTTTTTTTGAACGTTACAGGAGGCTATGGACATGTTGGATTAATGATTATTGTAGTACTTCTTGCTCTTATTTTATTCCCTTGTAATTGTATTGTAACTGTTTTTTCTTCCTTTTTTTCGCTGTGACTGTCTATTATCTGTCATTAGAAATAAAAAAAAATATGAGTGTGATTACCACTTTCTAAAATGAAGTCTCTGGAGTACTGATTTATGACAAGGATATCCCATAAATTACTTTTTTCTTTCCCTATGCAAACATATTCTAGGACGATAATGCGAAATACTACCAAATACCAGTTATTCAGATTTGGTTCAAAAACTTGAGGATTTATTTTCGGACATAAATTGGACAACGCGATGTCCAGATCTTAATCCAAGTAAAATTCATCGGAAATACTGGATCAATGGTAAGGGATAGCTTCATCTCTTCCATCCTCAGTACTGAGTCTCTGTGAAAAGAAGCTGCAAAATTGGACGACAGTAAGAGCTGAAGCCATACAAAGTCTTAATGAAAGAATGTCATATTGAATGCGAGTTAATATCCAAGCCAATTATTAAATAATAGAATATTTTTGAACACACACACACACACACACACACACACACACTGCGTCACATATATATATATAAATTATGTACTTTTTTACTTCAACTAAAAAGTCAACATTTTTATGGTGCTTAATATTATTATTTTAATTATTGCAGTGCCTGTACAAGTTAGCAAAACTAAGGAACTAGAAGAATATATAAAAACAGATGCATTAGTCAAAGGTATGTACTGATTCATATGTGGACTTAACATTATTACGCAGCTGTATAAAAAAATGATGTTATATTTCGAAAAAAAGCAATTTTATTCCACGCAAAATAACAGTAGAAAAAAAACAACCATTCGTGTACTATTTCCTGTCAATTTTGCAAATGTTCTTGTATACAAATGTACAAATGAGTTAATCATTTGAAAAGTGATCGTATAAAATGTCTCCTCAAATTCGCTTTACAATGCCAGTCCTTCAGCATCATTTTATACATACCGTAAGAAAATGGAACATAAATTTATCGATTAAAATAACTCTAGAGGCATTTCCTACCAGCATTCATTTTCAAACGACTCCTCTCATAAAGCACGGTTCTTTTCTCCTCTGCTGTCTCATGTTCTCACAATACTCAAATACTAGGGAGCTCTGCCCCTGTATATATCCTAGCTAATTACTAACATTTCTACAGTGAATTAATAAACGAATGGCTCAAATCTACACGGAACGCAGTGTCTGTGCAACTGTTGCTTACCCTTATTTTATCTGTTTCAAAAGATTGCTGTAAGTTGTTGCATTGATATTAGTTTTTGATAATTAATTTTATAATTTTTTTTAAGTTGAAGATGACTTCATGTTTCACAAATATAGGTTCATTATGAAAATGGATCACCTCGGGATAAAAAAAAATTTCCCCTTGAGATTCCTGTAGGATCATAAATAATTATGTAAGTACTTTTACATCGAGCATAATCCCCATTTCTAGAAATTGTATGGCAAGGAATTATTATTATTACTATTATTAATATTATTATTGATTCCACTGTAAAATTTGTAAAATTGAATTATTTTCAAAATAACTGCTCTTTTTCTCGCGATTCAAATGTTTTAAACTCTATATTATATATAGTTTTTAAAATTCTTTTTCACAGATAAGAGTTAAACTTATCGGAATTGTAGCTTTAACATACAACATACACAGCTATTTTATGATAACAGATACTGATTATTATTATAGGTTTCAAATTCGATTACAGTTTTAATTTTTAGTACAGATTAATGCATAATTGTCTGATAAATTTACATTATTTTTATATATGTGGCAATTAATTTCGTCCCCTAGCCTAAGATTCATGTTTACATGTTAGTACTTATCTAACATATGTCAATAACAGAATATAGCAATTTAAAAGACTGTAATGAAGAAGAATATTTCATGGATTCCTAGCACCAAATTCATTCAGTCGTTAAAATCATATTTGTTGCATGGTAATATTTTTTTTATCCTAGTGGTAAATGAAAAATATATAGATGTGGTGAAAATATAGAGTGAAATTACCTAATGATTATGATTTAACATATATCAGAATAATGAAAATCAAATGAACTTCAAGATATAAAATACATTGAAAGATCTGTTGTAGTAAGTGGCTTGCATAAAAGTACTCACCACTTGTCAAATGCTGAGTAATCATAAATCCGTCAATTCGTTCCCAAGAAGTAACTCGAACATAATCACTGACTGAACTGGGAATCGGACATCGAAGTACCGCCATATTTCCTCTAAGTACAAATTCATCAAACAGACGGATTTCGTAGTTTTGGAGAACAACTGAAAAGTAGAATAAATATGAGTACTTAATGTACATATTATATGTCTACGATGTTGCTAAAACACATAAAGTTCTAGTACAGCGTAGATATAAATTTCTAAAATACTACGCTTCAGGATCAATACAGAATGGGAAGTCACTTTCAGTAATTTATTTTTGTTATTTAAGTAATTTATAATAAAAAACTTATAAAATTTAAAACATTTCTCTTTAATAGATCTTAGATGAAGTATATGTGGTTGATTTCACATTGACGTCATCAATGCGGTATGTTACCTACGGTGACTGTATCAGAAGATTTAAAATGAATAACCGAAAATCTCATAAGAAGTGATAATTTATTAAAAACATTATTTAAAAGAAAACAGAATTAACAAATTGCAGCTGACTAATTGGATTAGCTAAAATAAAGAAATTTGGACCTGAGTCAGCAACTGAATTTAAGGTTATAGCAACTCTTTGTATTCTTGTAAGGAAGAACTTGATTTTTATTTCATTCCAATTGCTTATTCACGCTTGAACCGGTGTGCATTTCTCCAAGGATCTCACGACGCCTTTAAAATTTCACAAAACTATCACTATTATTGGAAAAATTAATTCGCGAAACTATTCTGAGGATAAAAATCCAATTTATTTTCTTAAGAAAATCGTTTACACTACTACACTGATACTTACTATAAACTATCAATTATCACATTTAAACATTTTATTGTTATTTTTTAATGTTATATATTCAATCCAGAAAATACTCAGTTTATTAAAAACAGTTATTTTTAAAAATCATATTTACTGAAGTGATATTTTGCTGAAATACTCTACCCAAATTGTCAGTTTTGTGCAAATAAATGGATTATTCTATTAGTATATGAAACAAGAACTAAGAATTAATTTAGTACCACTTAATTTTGACATGTGCAATTACCACGTTTTATTATGATACAAATAAGAAAAACAGTTTTAAGAAAAAGATGATTGCTTAGTTCAAAGATAGCATTACTTTGTTTATTACATTTTAACAAAAACGATGCACAACTTAGAAACTGAAATATTTTTTTGAAATTTTTGGAATGTAAGATTTTAAAGCTGAAAAGGTGTTGATAAATATCAGTATGCAATGTTGCTTTAAATGTTTTTTTTTTCCTTTTAAACCAAATTTTCTTGGCTTTATAAGATAAATTAATAAGCTTAAAAATTCTTCTATTTTTTAGTATTTTAATACAAGTAATAACTGCTTACTCTGAGAAAAATTATTATTGCTTCTTAAACTTGAGTTTATTACGTAAATGTAGATATGATTAATTGCAAAGTTCCTCTAATAAGTATTAGTAATCATATTAATTAGAATAAGAATTAGTATTAGTAATAATACTTTTTCCAATGACAGTTCTATGGCTAACAATACATTATCAGCAGCACATTTCAAATAATCTCTAATGTATTTGTAGAAATTAAATACACAACCATCTGTGGAAGTTTATTATATTTTAGCCTTATTTAATTTATTCTGCTTGCTAAGTTGGATTTATTAAAATATCACTATAATATTATTTGCAACAATTTAGTTCAAAAATAATTCTGATATAGATAAAGTACGCATGTAACAAGTTAAAGTTTAGTGCTTTTTGCGCATAACATTTACCATGCAAAGTAGCATGATTGATAATGTATCAGTAGCACAACAGAAAAATTATTTGCTACTTTTAACAATATCCACAGACACGTTTTTCTCATGAACTTTTATCAGTTATCCATCTGTAATTTCCACATTGAAACTTCAGCACGGAATAAATTAAGCCCCAACTCTTCATATCCACTCACAAAACACAATATTTCATATAGTTTGGCTGCAGCTGAAATTTTTATTTCAGCTATTGGCTTTCGGCCGCTCTCACTGGGGTGGAAAAACATGAGAGATCTAAATGCGTATCCGATGGCACGATTTTTTTATTGGTAAGTCTTGATCTTGACTTCGAAGTTTGTATACAACCAAAAATGCCTCTAGTTTTTCCGAAAGAACCATATAGTGTTTCAATCATTTCTATTTTAGAATGTGAGGTGTAAAATTTGGTTTTTGCGTATGGGGAATACAAATTTAACTTTCTTGAGGTTTTCAGATACAAGCACTTAATAAATTTAAATAAAATATAAGCCTTTTAAATTTTCATGACAGGCACGTGAAAACGAATTGTGATATTATACTATGAATTTGAATTATTATACTATGAATTTGCAATTTTGATCCAAAATGTAATCCAGAGTTAAATGATTGATAAATGTTGGAATATTTTTTTAAAAACAATTCTAGCATAATTTATATAGTTAACCTTAAATGTATATTATATCGGTCTAACTCTTAGGAATGGTGGTTGAATATATGTATGAAAAGTAGACCTCTCTCTGAGATAAAAAAAAACCAAGACTTATAGTATTTAAACTAAGGTATCATTTTACAGCTTAATAACGTTCCTTAATCTTAGTATTCCTTTCGGAGTATAATATATAACAGAAGAGACCTCAAGAGAGTCTTCTTATATATCACCTTAGAATCCCGATTTGAAACCTATAGATTTTTTCCTCCTATGGACAAGTTAAAGATTTTATGTTCTTCTAAGAATTCCACTCATTCGATCACTTGCGCTAGAGAATTCTCCTAACAATAGAAAGCAATTCCCAATGATCCGCTTAGCTGAATGTGGTTTTGGGCAGGAAAATCGTTTTGACATCTGTCTAACATAAATGGAGCACACTTTGAATAACCGCAGTTGGATTTCAAATCGTGAGCTTGAATTACAAGAAATTAAACATCGACTCCCGAGTGTAATAATGCAAGTTCTATGTGCTTCTATTTTATAATTGTAATAAAAAGTTATAATAAGTTTACAGCGCGTAATAATAATATTATACAATTTATTTATATTAATAATAAAAACCTATTCGTGATTATTTGCATAAGAAATATATATTACTACAGTGAATTTATCTAACCTTTATTTATTAATAGTAATGTGATTTATTAAATAAATTATATTCTGTATTTTGAGACGAATAACTAAGCCATTAATAAATATTAGAAATGCCCTTTTTAAATATTTACTTTCACACAAAGTTGTGTTACAAATCTAAAACTTATATATATATATATATATATATATATGACATTTAATTCATATTTCAATACGTCTGCAAATTATAAATAAATTACATAATCGTCTAAAGTTTAATTTATAGTATCAAATTTTAGTACTTGAATGCACAAACATGTATACAAAATTCAGAAAAAATTAACACTTAGACAATGTGAGAATGTTACAAGTTAATATATTTTTATTTTTTAAATAATCCTCACTTTTATGTATTTTATAAGGAAATCATTGTAAAAAAATGTAACGTATCAGTACTCTCTCATTTATTATATAAAAAAAGTAAAAACACTTTTATAAATTACTTTTGAAATAACTAATTTATATAAATTTTATGGTATAAAATAAAATGGCAGAGTGTTTTTACGATAGTTTTTCTTCAGTTTACAAATGTGGTATCATTTAGCAAAAGTATTTTTTTAATAAATGTAAATTAATATTTTCATCTAAATTCCCATTTTTGTGATGAAACTAAAATAGAAAAACTATGAAAGGATCAACAGATAAAAAATGTTCTATTAATGGTTTGTTTTATGTGTATGGACATATGTTTTTTATTTTTAAGTGGAAAAAGTATAAATCAAGCCTATGAAAAAAAAATAACGATAATGTTATTTATTATTTTTCATAGGTGTGTGAAATGAATTAAAAATTCATTTAACATAAATATTGTTTTATATTATTATTAAGTATCTCTGTGCTTATTTTCGAAAATATATGCGAAATTGCCTTTAAAACTTGAGTACAGAAAATTATCAACAGAAGTAAAGCTTAGTATATTGATTTTTTTAATCATTAAATTTTAAAAGAATGCATTTACTTTAAAAATATATTAAAATGATGTGGAAGATGTATTTTTATTTAGAAGAAAGAAATTTTTCTTTTTATAAAATCTGAATTTCTGTCGAAGAATAAATATTTCAAAAGAAAAAAAAAGGAGGCAGCGTGATGAAGTAAGGATTTTCAAAAAACTCTCATTATATTCAGTCAGATATTTATTATTTTTTCGTTTGATAAAAATACTTTCTTATCAAATTCTTTTTCAGACACGATCTCTTTAAAAGAGCAATTCAGATATCTTTGAAATTCTTGTTTTTAAAATTCAAGGAAAACTAAGAGATTCATTTTAGCTTAAAACAATTTTTTACACTTTTATAAACCGCTTCTGCCTTCATTTTTATTTTTGATTTTTGATACTATTACAGTGAAAAATAAAATGAAAATTCATTTCTTTTAACTAAATTATGTTTCAATAGAATTATAGATGGAATTCGAAACTTTAAGTCATTTTATTGAGACAAATTCTCATTTTTTAATTGTTCTAGTTATAAGATTAGTTAATTAATTCGTAAAATTATAGAAACTTATGGAAGATTCAGAAAATATTATAGTTTACTTTTTACGTATAAGTTGTTTAATTAAAATTTATATAACAAAATTTATTACATAAATTTCAAATCTTTGATAATAAACTGTCCAAATTAAAAAAAAAAAACTTTTAAATCACGAAATATCTGCAATTTTAGGCAAATTATTTGAATTTTGTACTAGTTCTTAAACTAGAGCGTCAAAAACATTTAATTATTTCATGTAAAATGTATAATTAATTTGTGTTTTGGCAAACAAGGCTGCGAATTTTATTTCATCAAATTGAATAAAGTAAAAAATTAAGCTGTCATTTATCAAAACTATGTGCTTTATTCTATTTTATTGAAATTTCTTTTTGTTTACGATATCTAAGTTTTAAATAACAATTGCATGAATAAGAACTCATTTGGTTCTTAGAGATAATATTTTTGAATTATCGATATATTTTGAAGCTTTATCATAAGGTATCCCTTTCACATATTAAAATGGTGAAATATAATATCTTAAAACTTCTAAATCTTTTTGCAATGACAGTTATACAATTTCATTTGTTTCATTGCTTTTCTTTTTATGTTAGTTTCATAAGCTATACATTTTTAATATAATACTTCTGTACAATTAGTTTTATTTTAAAATACTTGTAGCTATTTATTAATTTAATTACTGATAAAATATTACTTGTAGTTCCTATTTTAAACATCTTTTAAATACTTGCGAGTTAATTTTTATTTGGAATTTATTTTTGATACATTCTCTAAAGTACTCGCCAGTCAAATAAAATTTATATCATTATTAAAATGAAAATTTTCTAAAATGCAGCATATGTTGATAAAGCTAAATATATGGTTTTAAATATATCAATAAATTCATGTTGTCTTTAACATAATTATTTTAATAGATATTTGCTCAAAAACATCGCTATCTAGGGGAAAATTCTGAATTGTGTTTATCTTTGACATCGGCTGCTCGAATCCTCTGAATACATGAGATGGGATCGATGTACATTTATATTCATGAATGGCTGTTGCATTAGACTTCATATATTTATTTAGTGTTTCATTAACTCTTCGTATCCATCTAAGTAAGCAGATCAGCGGCCGATAAGCTTCATAAAAATTACTTTTAAGCTTACATAAATTATTCTTCCGGTGTTTGACACTTAATTGTAAACAAAGTTAATGTTTAAATATTGTTTCAAAGGCAAAGTGATGAGTGTGAACATGTATTTAATCTCAAGGGTAAAGTGAAATGTCACTGAATGACATGAAATTAAATCGGGTTTCATAAAATTATTTCAGCATTAATTACAACATATAACAACATTAACAACATATTACAACATTATATTAATAACAACATTATAATTTTAAATTTAAATTATATATTTAATTCTTCGATATAAAAACAATAGAGGCAAATGAGAAAAAAATATAGTAAGTATAAAGAACCGAAGTAATTTTATGAAAATAAATTTTAAGAAAAACTAATGTTTAAATTATATTTGAATGGCTAAATAAATATTAAAAATACATTTAAGATAATTATGAAACTGTTTTTTTTTTTTAAAAAAAAAGTGTATTGAGATTTCAGGAAATGTAATCAATTTAAAGCAATATAATAAAGTTCATGTAAATCTACAATGAATCAATTATTTAAAAACTATTACATTCAATCGATACATTTTATTTTTTATATAAGTAAAATTTTAAATAAAACACTTTACTAGAAATAATTAGTAATTTCTTTCATTTCTGTCTGAAATGTTTTTATATGTACTTGGTCTTAAAAATTATTAAAAGTGATTGAGAAAAACTACAATTTAAATCACTTACGATAATTCAAATGTTCTTGAAATAACATTGTAATTCATTAATACCAAATTCATTAAAAGTATGTAACTATGCTTCTGTGCATACATGATTTGATTTATTGCTCAATTGTATTTTAATTAACTTCTCACTTAGAAACCTCGAAGTCTATTGGTAACATACTTAGTAATTCTTAGCCACAGTAAAATGACGAGGAGATAACTTGAGCTCCAACACTACTCTCTAATCACCCATATAATATTAATGAGAGGACTTCCAACCTCGACAAAAATTATATTTTTAGAAATCCTACACTTGTAACGGAATCAATTTGAAATTTATAAATAATTTGGAGCGTAACTATTTCAAGAAAAGATGAAGTCTAGGTATAAATTAATCACAATTGCTAAGATCAACCAACAATTCTAAATCAAATATAACACATCGATCAATAACTCCCGAGACTAACCCAGAGATGGCGCTCGTAGTAAACCAGTAACCAGGTCTTTATAGAGTACTAACCTTTGCTTGAAACGTGTCAAAATTTTAAGTCGATCGGACCAGGAAAAAGGTTTTTTGAAGTGAAGTGAAAAAGGTTTTTTCCAAGTGGGTGCCGCGATTGCTTTCGATGGAACAAAAGCAGCAACGAGTCGATGATTCAGAAAGCTGTTTATCGCTATTTACTCGCAACAAAAAAATTTCTTGCGAAAAAAAAAAAAAAAAAATTGGAAAAGCGTTGGAACGATTATATCACCCTAAAAGGTGATTAACAAAAGGTGTTATGTTGATGAATAAAAAAAAATTTTGCAAAAAAAATGTTGTTTTCAATTTTAGACTCGGGAGTTATTGATCGATGTGTTATAATAGCCATTAAACTAATTTGTAAGGTAAAAATAATAATAATTCAACATTTGTAGTACAATCTTTAAGAACGATATTTATGACGTTATTAACATAATACACAGATAGCTTAACATTTCCTAAGAAAATATTTCATTTAATTTGTTATTACTGATGTATTTAAAATACTATCTCTATCTTAATATATTTAGATTTTAAATGTTCGTGATGAAATAGGATTAACAAGTTAAGAATATAAACATGTTAAAAATACAACGTCTTTCATAGCCTTTTTATGCTAGAAGGAAACGAATTCTTATTTTAATACCACAGGAAGTAGAAAAATAAATCAGCGAGTATATGTTTAAGTTCTAAAGCTTCGAATTTAGATGAAAACATGGCGCTGTGCCAAACTTCTTTCACTTTCAAAACAGCATTTTGAGTATAAATAGAAACCCAAGAGAAAAAAAAAAGTTGCGAAACTGATTGAGAATGAATTATCTTTCCATCAATGAAATTAAATATTTCATCAAAGTCAGATACTTTCTACAGTGCTGAAAATATCAAAAGTGATTTTGAAAAACAGCCTGTCCCTTCTTTTGAGATGTGAAGAAAAGAAACACTTCTATTCATGATATGAAAGTGTAAATTTCTTGATAATATCGAGTTTCCTGAAGTTTAAATGAGCAAGACCTTAACATTGCGTGCTTTGCGTGACTTAGAGTAAAGTTGAAAACATTGGAATAGCAATTTTATAATTAAAAGGATCTTTTAACTGTTGAATAATAAAAAGGCATACATTAATACAAATCATTTTGCTGTTTCAGCTAATAATCTTAATTTCTTTAAATATAAAATTAATAAGAAAATTTATAATGACTTGTTTAATTGAAGAATATTTGCCTTTGTTAATTATAGTACTTACTTATAAAATAATAATTTTGATATATAAAGAATAGCTCTTTGAGTTATTATGGGTTAAAGGAAAATAGATATGTTAATAGAGATTTACATGAATGAATGATATATATCTTAAATATTTAAAAAAAAAAAATCTTTGAAATATTTTCATATTTCTACATTTAATAACTTATATCTTTAAAACTCTGCAGATTCTTTTTTTCATTCAAAACTCTAAAAAAACAAAAACAAAAAAAGTCTCACAAATCAGCAAATATGCGATGCAAATTTAATTAGTCTTAGTAACCCACATATCTTAAATATATATTTTAATATTAATAATTTTATTTACAAAATCATTCATAATATTGAAAAACTCAATAAAACATTTTTAAATGATTATTGAATATAAAATGAAACTTTAAGTTTAGTATCCAATTATCATCCCGAAAATTGTTAAATATATATTTAATTTCACAAAAAAAAAAACACTATACAAATTGCAATATTTGTGAAAAAAGATGATAAACAATATATTGAATATAAACGTGTGTATTTCTAAGCTAATAAATGTACATGGAAGTACCGAAATGGAACGATATAGCTACAAAATTTATCCAATAATAATTTTGACATTTAATAATGTATGCAAAAACCCTAGACATTTTAACTTAAAAAAGGATTTACGCGTTTTCCAATTTCTCACAGCTGAAGGTGCTAAATCGGTCGCTATTCATAGCCGAAAGATGACCGTATACTGGGAAGACTGTGTGTCCGACAAGTCAGAGAGAAAATGGAGTGCCGTTTTCGTGCAGACCGTAAGAGTTTGGTTGATGACTCGAGAACAGGCCAGGCAAAACCAGTCATCATGGCCAATCTCATCGGCAATGACCGCGTGAGATATGATCGGCTTGTGACATTGCGAATGTTGGTGGTGAAGGTGGATGCCAGTGTTGGAGCAGTAGCGACAATTGCTTACGACAGGTTGTGTTAATGGAAGATGTGTGCACAGTTGATGCCTGTAGAATTCATTGAGCACAGAAGAACCATTAATTCCAATGTGTGCTATAAAAGCCCTCCGAAGCCTACGTACGAAAGAAAACTAGCCATCAAGAAAAGGGCTGCTTACGGAGGGTGTGGTTCTGCTCCATGATATTTCGCGTCCACACGTTGCGGGGGTCACTCTCGTGGAACTAGCCAAGATCCAGTGGGAGTAGCTTGACCATCCATCCTACAGCACGGATACGTCGCCCTGCAATTTCCATGTGCTTGGTCGCCTGAAAAAATATCTGAAACGGAAGCACTTCAACTCGGATGACGAACTCAAGGACCCTGTGAAGGAATGGGTCACGTCACGGCCACACAAATTCAAGGAGCAAGGAATCCTTCAACTCTTTAATCAATGAGATCTTTGTGCTCAGGCCTATGGTATATATTTTTAATAAAGTCTTCATTTATACCCACTGTGTCGTTTTGTATCTTTTCATTTGAACATCCCTTGCAAATTACTTAATTAAATATAAGAATACAAATAAACGATGAAATACCGAGAAATGAACAATAGTAAACTTTCCGATATTAAAATTAAAGAAAACGATAAGTTATTAAATTGAATATTATATAATCTATATGTAATTAAAATTAAAGCGCACCATAAATTGTTAAATTGAATATATTTATGCTAAATGTAATAACAACTAGAGCAATCGGTAAAAAAAATTGAAAAGTGAACAAGTACGCCAATATTGGCCCAGCTAAGACAATATCTCCTTGGGTGGCTAATTATAATTAATAGTGATATATAAATATAAGAAGTGTCTTCAAATAAGTGATCTTTCGAAAAGAAATGCTAAAGAAATTCCTTAAGCATTTTTAATTTCCCAAGATGCATTAGATCATAGAGTAAAGCACATAGTTTTTCTTTAGTAACTTATGATTAATAAGAACTTAAAGTGTTATAATCTTCACATTACGTCCTAATTTATTTAATGAACAAATAGCTTAAAGTAAGTAATACTACTATTGCCCTTTTAATGCACAATGATTGTGTGTACAGATACAGTATTTCTTAATCTCTGGAGTATTATTAAGATAAATAGGAAATATTTAAAGAAAGAAAAAGAAGTTTTCTAGTTACACAGTATGAACTAGACTTAATTTTTTTAAATTTAATAGTTCCAAAAATCAAGGTAATAAATTTTCAAACTTTTCTTATGTTAATCACCAAAGGGTGTATTTCTGACCTCTGGTCTCTATATGGTCTTAAAAAAGTGACGATAATTTACTTTTATTGCGTTGTTTAATGCCATTGAGTATATGTGTAAGATAATTGAATTCTTTTTACGTAATTAATGCATAGTAAATCCATGGGATATACAATATAGTTTTTATATTATAAAACTAAGATTAATCTGAGAAATTTAAATAACAATTGAGCTATTGATTATTAATGTCGCACGTAGAAGCAATACCAGGGATTTTCGCTACAAAAATGCCGAACATCTAAGACCTAAACGACGCGGATAACAAATGAGGTAGCAACCCCTCTCCAAACATCCACGCCATGCTAATGGAAGAATATCTAGCCCCAAAAGGTTTAACGTGCTAAGGCTCTCTACATTGGTGAAATTTAGAGAAATCAGGATACGTACCCTGGATTAGCAGGCAGGACAATAACATTGCTTAAATGTTTATTGATTAATTTAAATTAAAGTATATTGATAATATTTTTAACATTTTTTTTTATATTGGTAATGAAACCAACAAAAAATACCTACCTCATTGAAAATCGAATAAGGTGTAGAAGAAAGATTTAACTTTGTCTTACTTTTTAGAGCTACATCATTTACTTTTTTTTTAAAAAAATAACAATGTTTATGTTTAATTAAATAATATACATTTCTTTCATGAGGAATATTCACGCTCATTAGAGCGTAGAATTTATTAAAAATTAAAAACATATAAATCAGGAAGATATAGAAGAGTCATACATTTCAAAATGTTTTCCACAGATATCAATAAAATACGTTTTAAATAATTAGGGATGGTAATTAGATAATTGAAAAAAAAGTATATATTTGCAATAATGTTATATTAAACAAATATTTTGGTTATCAGCAGAGATCATGATTAACTTTTATGGAAAGTAAATACAAAATGGTTGATTTTTAAATTATTTATGTACCACAGCTAGTCATTTCCAGACATAATTTCTGTAGCATTTAGCAAAATAAATAGTAAGCAAACTATACTAATGATGAGTTCTCAGAATAGGGTATATTATTAATTTCTTCAAAAATATATATACTTAAAAAAAAACTGCATATGTGTGAAGGTCATCACAAATGAATTCAGAATGTGAATGTATTAAAAATTAAAATTTTCAGAGAATGTTTTAACTTTAGACTTGCACATTGTAAATTGTAACTCAAGGGTTCATTGCTTATACTCTCTTTTGCTAATTATTATTTTGTTAAAAAATTAAAGAAAAGTAAATTTTTTGTAACAATAAATAAATGTTACAAATGAATATAAGCAATGTATCCCACTCACAACGTATATTTGGTTTTAAAAGGTGTCGTCAATTTGCAATGCATTTTGAATTCTTTTACTTCATTTGTAAGTCAATATTCGTTCACTTTATAATGCGTAATTGAGTTAAAAGTATTACACTAATTTATTTTCGATTATAAATTAAATTAACAATAAAATATCTTAAAATTTATTGTTGAATAAATTCAATTTGACTCAAAATTCCCTTTCGTCCTTAAAATTTAAGGTATAAACATTATGTTACGCAAAGTGTGAAGTTTGAAAGAAAACCCATGTTCAAAAAACTAATTTCTTAACCGGTGTTATTTTGATATGGATGATTTCTTGAAAAAATTCTTCAATACAAATATATTTAATAATTACTAAGAAGGCAATTTTTATACAAAATAAGTATCCCCACAACTTATCGAATGACGTTTTGTAGTTATGTTCAATGAATTTGAAACATAATTTTGAACAAATATTAAATGTATAGCTTTCATCATATAAGCCCTCCAATTAATAAAGTGTTATATTAATATCATAATTTTAATTACAAATTTTATTGCAGTTAAACGTTAGCAGAGAATTCTATTTTGTATTATAAGAAATGAAAAATATATAATTTGGTAAACTGGTGTCATTACTTTTTTCAGAAAAATTATACATGCGTATTTTATTATTAAAACAAATTTTGTCAAAAATATAACCCTTTCACGCAATTCAATGGTTAGTGTCATCCATAAATATCTTTCAATTTTACATTAAATCTTTTTTACTAACCACTTCTTATAATGTATTGTGCAGTTTTTTCATTGGTCTAGATAATTTTTAATTTTCATTTCTAACATATAAATTAAGAGTTAAATCTATTCTTAAAACCTTAGAATAACAAAATTAATAAACTATTAAATATAGAAAATAGAAGGAAAATATAAAAATAAAATCAGGTTTCATGGAAATATACATTAAATAAAATGAAGAAACACTTATGAAATAATTCTTATTATCATTAAATATGCTTATGAAATAATAATTCATCAATCAATATGGTGCAAAAAATATTTAAATATAGAGAATGAAGAAAACTTACAACAAACTTACTTTCATATAAATATTTGGTCTAATTCTATTTATTTAGTTAATAATTAAAAAGCCCTTCTTTCATATTTATAATATAAACTACTTCGCTCAATACATTAAAAATTCCAGACATAGATCCAACCTAGGATTGAAAAAGTTAAAAATCAAAACATTTAACAAAAGCGTTAAAAGCTTTGGTAATATACTCTCTCGACAAATTCAAATTTCACCTATTTTGTAAGCAGTTTTATCGTAACTGTCTAGAGAATCGTGATAAAGTAAAAGATTTATTTGATTTTTTTGTTTTTAAGGGAGCGCATAAACTGACTCCTAGAAGCCGTGAGTTCTGAAAAAAAAGAGACCATAAAAAAGAACTTATTTGCATATTTCCGCACAACGTTCTTGGAAGAAAAGAAAAAGAAAAAAAAGATTTATTTTTTCTCTCTACGAAATTTCATTGAAATATCAGGATTAAACCTAAAACTCAAAGCAATTTAAGTGCCTTGGAATGGGAAACTCATAAATGTTGGGCTTCTTTTTTTCTGTAAAAATCAAGGAGATTGATTTTTCTTTTCATTGTCTGCCTAAAACTTATTTTTGCGGCATGCTGAGAAAAATGCAAATTAGATTATTTCGAAAAATTTAGGGTTAATTGAGCTTTTCCTTTTTTTCATTTTTGTTTTCATTTTCACGTCAGCTTTTTAAGAAAATATTTTTCTCAATAAGACGATATTTCTTTTTTTTTTTTTAAAGACATGTGGGTAGAACTAATAAAATAGAAACTTTTAATTTTCTTCGTCTTTAGATGCCTGCTCTTAGATTGATGTTTATTTCTGATTTGTGAATAACAAATTATTACCTTTTTATCTCAATTTTCTAACATTGACAATAATATTCAGTAAATGTAGTACAAGAAAATTCTTTACAATAGTATTATAGGAATATTGTACATGGTAATAATTTTTTTCTTGGAATACGTAAATTTTATTTTATTAAAAAGCAAATATCTTTGTAAATTAAATATTACTAGTTCATGCCTTTCAAGGTATACAAATTCCCAAGAAATTAATGAAAATACGCATTTGAGAATTAAAAACTAAGAAGAAACCTGTTAAAATATTCATAAAATATGAGTTTTGATAAAAGACTTTGATTGATTTTTATTGATTCTTGCAAAATATTTGAAAATAATGTCAATGACACCATTGCTAATAAGAGTTCTCTTATGTAAGACTCAAAAGATCTTCCATTTTTGTTTGATTGTAGTGATATATTATGCTTGTATGAAATAAATTAAAATGATTCTGTAGAAACTTTAAAATTAAAAATAATCTATAATGGTATATGTAATTAATTTTTAATCTACTTTCATTTATTTTATGAATACTCGTGCATGTCTTAAAGGAGATTTAGTAAACATTTCGCTTAAGAACTAAATCTAATTCACGAAAATATATAACTGGATGAATTAAAAAAAAGGCTCTGACAATCAAGTGATGATTTGCAATAATGTGAAAGAAAAACTGAAAAGTTTGATTAATATCTAATAAATAATTATTTGTCCAATACATTTGTATATGCTCCAAAAAACTCAAAATACTCAAGCATTAAATAAATATCCACAAAAAGAGACAAAGTAATCACGTAAAATCATCCACATTTCTTAATCGTATGGAATATAAGAAACATAGTGATTAAGTGTTTGTGCTTCACTTTCTATGCACATCTAATATATAAAATAATTTAATTAAATTTGAAGTGTTTTGTGATAACGGTATTATCAAATATCCTTTGTACACTTCTTGCTGAATTGTTCCCCAAAAATAGGACAATTTAGATTTAAACTTTTAAAATGATCATACTAAACTTTAACATAAAATAGGTTGCTGTATCCAAGAGGAATAGAAAGATTATAATTTGTTTTCCTTATTGATATCTAAATTTATTTTTAATACATCATTGAGTATAATATTTATTTTATATCTTCATATATTCTTAATGAGACAGATTATCAGTAATAAGTACCAGTTTAATCAGTGATTGTGATTCATTAGTGCTTAATTGTCTGAGAATAACTTTATTTATCTGTACGGTATACTTAAATTAAAACTCAAATAAAATGTTAGCATCAAATTTAATCACATTGAATAATCTAATGTTGTCTAAAATTGTACAACTAAATGTGTAGAATATGTTTATAGGATATATCCCATATATATCGATTGATAAATATGCAGATATTATTGGAGAAAATAGACCACATAAGATAATAAATAACTAAGAAACACTTATATTGTAAGTAGTAGAAAACTATTTTCCAAGACAATTGATGCACTCTTATTAATTAGGTATTAATTTAAGTTTCTTGCCAAGGGAAAATTTCTAAACAACTTTATGATAAAAATTTCAATAAAAGAAATAAAAAATATATCTGTTGTTTCTTCCCTTTTTTACACATTCCCTTATATATTTATTTATTTCACATAAAGAAATGCACACTTAAAGTATTACGGGGAAGAAAAGTTAATTTTTTCTCATTAATTTGGAAATATGTTAAATGAAAAAAAAATCATTCATAACAGGAAGGTTATATTATTCAAAGTGATTAAATTTGATACATTCATTTTTATTGAGTTTTAATTTACTTGTATAGCACATATAAACTAAGTCTTTTCTCCAGAAAATAAGCACTAATGCATTACTGTCACATTTTTACTACTACATCTTGTTAATAAAGTGTTTTTGGTTATAGATATCTGAAGTTTTACTATGCATAATTCATTTCACGATACATTTAAAAATTAATTGTATATAATAATAGGAATTCCTTATGGTGGAAAAAAAATCGGATATATTGCAAACTATTTCCAAATGCTTAAGGACAGGATGATATTATAACGTTTAATCTAAATTGTCCTATTTTCTAGAAAGAATATGGCAAGAAAACTACAAAGTATATTTAAAACTATTTTTATTACTAAACACTTCATACTGATTATATTATATTATTTATTTCTTATACAAAAAAGAAAATACAAATACATAATCTATTATATTCTTGGTGCTTGATTTTACATAAATATTATTATGACTTTTTTAAGGATATTTAGTTAATGCATGAGGATTTCCAACAGCAATCGTTGGATAAGTACATATTATTTATTAGATATTTATCAAATTATTTCGTTTTCCTTTCAAAAGCTTAAAAATAGTTTCTTAATCTCAGAATATTTATAATTATCTAAATATTTAGATTTTGGTATTAAATGAAAATTTTACCAATTTTCGACTTTTGTGTTCGGTCCCAGATGCCATTTAAGCCCTCCCCCTCCCGTACAGCGAGGCTGATACTCATTAAACCTGGTTGAGGTCACAAGATCTTTATATGATAGGGTATGCAAGTTTGAAGAGGGAAATACCAGCTCAGGTTTTATCATCATCACTCTACGATGCTCAAATTTGCGTTGTTCATTGCCAATAGCACTTGTGGTGCTTCTCAGTGCGATGCTAATAAACTTTCACAATCACCCAGAAATACAAATTCGTTTGTAAATTGTAATCAGACATCTCAAACTATTTCGAAAATTAGGACATTATGAATAGAAATGAAGTGAGTTACATGAATAGCGAATTTCTTCAATTAGTATAACTTATATCCTTAGATTATGTTATCGTTTGTGGTAGAATTTCAAAAAAATAAGCTCCTGATTAGAAATAAAATCTTGGACTTAGAAACAAAAATAATTGATTCTTTGAAAATGACTCTATGTATAAGGAAGCAAATATCATGGTATTCACTTAATATATAAAGAGCGTGGACTTAGTAATATTTATAACATTGGATATCAGTTAAATTGCCACTTTTATGAATATGAAATATATTTTTTGTGTATAAGGAGAGTAATAAATAACATAAAGAAATTTCAAACCTATTTTCTACTTTAAATTAGTCGTATAACTACCCAGTTATTCATTATTGTTTTTCATTTCCTGAATGGGTTAGTTTAAAGTATATAATTTATTTATAGAATTATCAATTTAAGGGTTATCTGTTCTAAAATTTTCTCTAAATCCAAAGGTATTAGCCATATCCATAAAAAATACCTATCGCAAATTTATGAAGAAAACCAAATTCTTAAAAATAAAAAAAAAATTGAATTCAAATAAAGAAAAAAAAATGAAATACATTATATTTAATACCATTTAATTTCAGTTTTGTGTGCGTCTGAGAAAAAATTAGCACCTTTCATATGTTGAAAAAAGTAATGTTAGCTTTTCGACTGAAAACAATTTACAAAAGGAAGTCTAGTAACTATTGATAATCTCTTCTGAAAAATTAAAATATTATTAATTGAAGTTGCTAATGGAAGACAATTTATTCCAAGGAATAACAATAATTTGCAGAGTTGTCAGAATTTATATGCTAAATTCATTTTTCTTTTTAAATCAAATTATTTACTTTTTTTTATTTCATAAATGGGCAATTATCGTTTCAGTATGAATCTAAGATAAGCATTGGAAGTATTCCCATATGATTTAAAATAAACTGTACATTTGACTTAAAATATGTATTACTTAAAACATTCTATGTGAGTTAAATTATGAGTATGATGTTCGCAAATTAAATATCTCTATCTAAAAACAATCCACATAAGGAAAAGATCTCGTTTATACTTTATTCTCAAAATGCAGGAACAAAAAAAAAAAAATTCCAACAACTTACTCCTAAGAAGTGTACTTAATCAGGTTTAAATTACATTATTCTGACTAATACCATCATTTATAGTATCCTTATTAACATTTAAAATCGATCGCTCCTAAAGATTCATTTTCAGGATTAAACTTAATGATAATACATATAAATGCCCTTGTTAAAATTACTAATACACCTCTGTTGAATACGATAAGCTCTATCCATCGAATTCAAACAACAAGAAAAGGAATTAAGCCTCTAATTAAAATAAAAATAAAACAGTTTGTTTTGATGGCAATTTCAAATGATAAATATTTACTTTCCAGTATCTTTCTTATTTGTTTGCTTTGTGAACACTAATTTTATTTTCTTTACTTTCCTCTGGGATTAATAAAAAGGATTATTCATCAGAAGCAGAGAACATTTATCATTTGTTAAAAATAACAAAACGAATCAATAATAAATCATGTATGTTTTTTGATAATTTGGGTAAAATAAGTTTGCAATCATTTTCAAAACACTACATTTATTTTGGTTCATTCATTACAAAATTCATACGAAAAATAAAGTAAATGTATTTTTCATCCTAATTTATTCAATTTAATTTTCATTTCCCTCATATGTAGTTAGTTGCTTTTTTATTTCATGTTTCATTCTATTTCAAAAGAAACTATTTATTATATATCATTTTGTGTTTATCCAAAGCATGGAAAAGCGGCTTCTTGTTTTTTAAGAAGCTTTGTTGCTTAAAAAAAGTTAGTAGAACATTTAAAAGGCTGATTTCAACAAAGCCTCACAGCAACAAAAAATATTTAGCGTTCTGTTTCACACTCTTCATTCAAATAATAATACATTAAGATTTTATTAGTAAAATAAGAAGCAAGTTTTTAATAGGTGAGAGTGACAGACTGTTATCAGTCCTTGAAAAACCAGTATGTTTTGACATGATTTTAAATTAAATTATGAGGGGAAAAATACCTCAATTTTAATAATTATCTTTTTAATGCAGAATCAGTGGTTTAAATTTTTTCAGTAACTTCAAGAAACAGTTAAACATTAAAATCTTGAACAGTGTAAAAATTCTGAAAAATAATAAATGTAATTTACAGATATCTTTAATCAAAGGAATACAATGTTTTATATTCTTTTCGATAATACAATAGAATTTCAGCGAATAGCAGTTTAATAATATGGAATATTGTTACGAGTATCACTAAATAGAAAATAGAACTTTAAACCTAAAGTCATTAAATACAATTTTAAGTGTTCTATTATACAATAATCATGCGTATAAAATTTTGGCTAGTAATCGACACAATTAGTTTCTTTAACTTTCTTCCCTTTGCTATTTAACGCTCTTATAAAGTGAAATTTCTTTCTGAACTCAACTAATTTCTTAGAGAAGTAATAGTCTTATATATTACTCTTGTAATGTTATAAAAACAACTTTACAAAAAATAACTAGATTTCTGACAAACATTTCATAGTTATACGAATTATTTTCTCTAAAGAAAGACTTTTTAAAATGAATTATAAAGAAATTTATTACTGTAGTTATTTAAATCAATATTATTTCATAATTAGATCCAAATAATTAATGAATTTGTTAAACATGTACGATATTCTCTCTTCAACAATTAGTTTATGGTAAATTAAATTTTTGAAGCTCAAATAAATAATAAGAGCTTTTGCAGAATAAAAAATAATAGAGCATTTGAGTAACATTTTAAATCGTTATCATCAGTAACATTTTTAAAGATTGAAATAAATTAATCAAAAATTAGTTTTCTAAAATCATGTGCTTAATATTTTCATATTATGTTTTATTTCTGAAAGGTTATATTGATAATGACCACGCGATCATAAAGTGTATAAAATATTTTTAATTTCACATCATATTGCAATAAACATCAAGAATGCATAGTAATACAATTAAATCAAAACAACTAATTTATTTCTTCTTTTCTAAAACAGCATAGCATTTCCCAGATTCTTGAGACTATTATTGCGCTTTTTAACGTTTGAATGTTTAGTTACATATTTTTCTTATTTACTTAAATTTACGATGTCTTCTATTCAAGTGCATTTAAGCAATCTTAATGAATTTCCAATGGAGTAGCAATAGTAAGAACTGTAAATAAATATTAAATTTAAAGGAAAAATACATACTTTTATGGTTTTATTAAATCTAATGCTATTCGCTTACGTACAATTTCGATTCCTTCCTTGGAGCTCTCATGAAACAAAATATCTGCAATGGTTTCACAAGTCCATATTATTCATTTATATATGCGTGAATTTCTTTGGAAAGCCTCCAAAGAAATAAACTAGAGTTAGGTTATTCAAAATAAATACAACCAACTCTTTTTTTACATGGTAGTTACGTTCCTTAAAAAATCGTGCAAAAAAAATTCATGTAAGAAATACATGCGACATATGGTAAATTTGGGGATATGCTCCAATACTTTAAAAATTCGCGCAAGATGAAACAACTCTAAATATTTTACCAACCGAAAAACCGCGCAAAAAAGTAATAATGAAATCCATATTACATATTTATTAAGCAATACAATTTATTTTTATTTCAAAAAAATTAAAATTAACATAAAATGAAAATTCAGTCTATATTAAATTGAAATTAGGAATAAAACTACAAACTTACAACTATTCATAGCTACTTGATAACAAGCTGGCACGTTTGTTACGAACGAGATAAAAATTGCTATCATCAGTAGATGTGTAAGATATGTCTAGCCAAACTGCCCGCTTTAATTCAAATGAAGAATTTTGTTCGTTATTAATGGCCTCTGTGGGTTTATTTTTGTATTTGTTACAAAGTCTGTTATTAGTGTTTTTTTTTTTATTGGTTTCTCAAGCTGCTTATATAATTCTTGATATCAAGATACACAAAACTCAAAGTTACGTTGAAATTTTAATGCACTCACTATGTCCGGCTAATGAGTAAGAAAATGTTTTTTCATATCTGTAGCCCTGGTGAATTAAACAAGCTGTTAATAGCTAAACTTCACCTTCGACTTTGTCGTTATCGATTTCTTTATTAACATAAACTGTCATAAATTTGATAAAATCGTCCTCATCTAAGGAGCTTTTCAGCATCAGTTATTCGAAACTAGCCTTCTGCATATCTTAAAACCTTCACCACCAACTGCACTTGGTAGAGTTATAATTTCGGAACAAAATGCTGATTTTTGTACTGCAAAACTTTCCTTTTTGACGCATGCTGCCAAACTTTTTCTAACACGTACTTAAGGTCGATTGGGGCAATTGTTTGAAAGCAAAAGAAGCATGTTTAACAAAATCCATCATCAAAATCTTTCTCGATGCTTCCACAACAATCAAAAGTTTTTCCTCCTCTGAGTCAAAAATATATTTAAACTTTTGTTTCATGTAGTACATTTCAAATGTTGCTATCATATCCTGATCGAGTGGATGTATCAACGAGATGGTACTAGGCAGTAAGATTAGCATTTGAATGTATGGAGAAAAAAAATTTGAATTCGCTGTAGAACAAAAAATTCGGGTAAAAAATATTTTGGTGAACAGTGTTATTTCAAAATCCTTTAAAAAAGACAGTGTAAAAATGGTTGAGTATAAAGAATAAAATTTTTTTTTTTTATAATTTGTCCGCAGTTTTTACTCTCATGAAGACTTAAATTAACAGTATGTGTAAGAACTAATCTTGTGAAAGGAAACAATTATGTACATGACATTCTTGGTTATGTTAGGTTAATGAAAACAGAAATTCAGAAAATAATTGCATTTCAGCTTTCATTAATTACCAGCTTTATTTTAATAAATATTAATGTTTCAAATATGATACCGCATTTTGATTTTCATAGTAATATAAATAAATTTCAGTTTTATGTAATATTAGGACAAACTATGACTTCACCATATAAGTTTTAGTTCATTGCACTTTGAAGTCATAGTTTCAATAAAATCGGTAAATCATAAGACAGTTCAAACTTATTTATTTGATGTGTCTATTACAAAAGTTGATTTCCAAAGGCAACAAAAGTTTTGAACGATATAATTTATCTTCTTGAAATATGGTCTTCCAAACATTGTCTGCACTCCATATTTTATAAAAGCATCCGTACAAATGACGAGAGGAAACATTTCTGACATTCAAGAATATCTTAAGTTTTCAACCTATGTTTTCTTTTCACTCATCCAAACAACCAAATGCCATTTCGCTTACCAGCTACGTGATGTATAAAACATATCCATGTTTTATATCTGTTAAAGTTTTTCCGGCACAGTATGTTGAACAGAGAGAAAGCATCAAAAATTCAATCCCGTATATCCTGCTTTAAACAGGATCACGAAGAAGAAGCATCCAATAACTCTTAGTTGAGCAGCATGGAATCGATACTGCTTCCAAGTCCAGTACATTCGTTCTTGTCAAAGTTGGACACTAAAACTAAAAGGGGTTACTATTGGGAGTTATAAAAATGATATAAACTTCTTGAGTCATCCTAGCAACAAGAAAGAATGAAAACTCTGTTTTTCTTCAAATAGGCCGTAGGGAAATATGCTCTGAGAAAGGCACGGCTTATTATGCTATTTTCCATCAATGGATTTTCAAAAGAACCTTTTTTATAGTTCAATTTATTTTTCGTTAGATCTTCGGGCAATTCGAGTTTAAATTTGAGACACATGACTACCTGTGTATAGAAAGGCAACGAGACTTTTAAAATATTGAAAGAAAAAGAAGTTCCAGTTTCATAAAAAGAGAATGTGATAAAATAAACAGTTCATAGGATATTTTATTAAACAGAAAATTTATTCTGAAAATACTTTCTCTTATATAAAATTTACAGTAACAAAACAGAGAGTTGAAAAATATTTTCAAAGTCTAATTTTTGTTGTAGAAATGCTTCCGATCAATATGATGTACAAGAAATGAAATGATAAATGTTTTGTGTAATATTTCTAATTAAAATGTATGATTCCTTTCTCAATAATTGTTAAAATATGGACTGAACATAAACAAATTCTTCAGTAATGGAAACTAAGTTTGGAAAATAAAATGAATTAATTTTATGTAACTATTAATATAATCAAAAAGGCTTTCACGAGAGACAGTGATTTTATTTGAAAAGGATTTGACAAATATATTACAGTGAATAAGTTTTTTGGACATTTACTATGCTAACACACTGTTAAAAAGGTTTTAGAAAGTGCAATACATTGTTTAAATAAGCAGACTTCTGATTCTTCCGTATCAGTGAGCCAATTCCTTTTAGAAATAAACCAGTTGAAATAAATTGATTACTCGTCGCAGACATGTTTTATACGTCCTGAAGTTAGATATCTTTGATCTGTCACCAATTAAACTTTTTTGGATTTCATCTGTCAACAAATTAATTAGTTTTGAATTATTTTCTCAGTCGTAATTGTGGAAATGGGAACTCTATTATTAAAATTTACAATAAAATAACATGTGCATGAAATTTTTTGAGAGATTTATTATTGCTTCAATTATTAAGATATTCGCCATGATATTTTTTCAAGAAAGCGTATAGTCAAATAGCACATTTTTTTTAAAAACATTTAGTGTCACCTGAATGAGAATGCAATTAAAATGTTTTAAGAAATATTGTTGGAAAAAAAAATAATTAATTGCAGCTTTTTGGCATAAAACAAGGTAAAAACAGAAAATGTTCAAAACCTTCAAATTTTTATGAAAAATATTTCTATTATTATCAGGCACCATATAATCCACCACACGTATTGTATCAAAATCTTAAAAGCGTGAAAATTTGCAGCCTAATAATCAAATATAATTAGGTAACACTTTAAGTAATCCCTAATAACTACCATTGAAACCCGTTATAAATTTATATAATTCTTCAGAGAGAGAGAGACTATTTCATTTTCTATAAAAATTTGTTTTCAGATAATCCCCCCCCCCCAACAACCATTAAGACAATTTATGGTGTTTTGTGTTTTCACAATGGAAAGACACTTTTTCAAAAGTATTTTCCCTATAATTCAAAGTATTTAAGTTAAATGAAATTAATATTGATTTCAAGGAGGATTTGTTCTTATAGCTTAAATGTACTCCAAAAGGAATAGCACTTTGACATTTACGCCGCCGATATTGTCCATTAATTGGTGCATCCACTCTCAAACAACTGTGATAAAAGGCTATAATATCTCTTTATAATTCAGGGGAATTAAAAGCATTACTTAGGGATACAATATTATAAAGTTTTATATTTTATTTTATAATATTTTAATTGATTTGCCTTTTCCATTCAATACTTCTGGACATAATTTAAATTGCGAAGGTGTGTTCCAAATCTTTTTTTGAATTTTCCAATTCTCTAATACTTGATGACACTTTATTATCGCATGTATGTATTCCAACTTAGACAATTTAGCCATCGTCACTATAAAACATTGATTATTTCAGTAGTCTCAGTTGGTAGGAGCATTCATACATACATCAGCTTCAACGTCTGATGTTGAATCAGAATGTTTTTCAATGAAATGTAATCTTGTTATAAATTTAATGTGCTGTTTTGAATGCGTTTTCAACAAATCTTAGGCATATATTCAACACCTACAACTTTACCTTATCAATCAATAAAGCTTCAGAACAACCGATTAATAGTAAATGATCTCGATATTTTCATGCGCCTTTACAAGTTACTCCTCACATTATCCCTTTCTCTACTTGATCTTTTAGGTACTTTATATCGGAATTTACAGTATTTATTGATTTATGTGCAGCAGTTCAAAATACTTTTAACAACTACTTTTTCACAATGCCAGGAAGAGGAATTGTATAACCACAGAAGAAGGTGCAGTTATTAAATAATGAGAGTGACGCTGCAAAATATTTAATTTTTATCTCATACATATTTACTTAACACCTTTAATATGGTCCCCTCCTCTATCCCTACAGCAATACATCTAAATCTACCATTGTTCAAAACCGTGCTGGAAGTCTTCTGTCACTTAGGATACATGACATTTTCTTTCCACAATTTCAATGAACTCAAATCTTGTTCTTTTTAACTCAGATTTTGCTTTAGAAAACAGATGAAAGTTGCATACTTCAAGATCCGCCGAATTAGGCAGATGATATAAGACTGTGGGGGAAATTGTACTTGGTCTAGAAACCACTTGACAGACAATTCGGAATGAGTTATCCTTCGACCTTTCAGGTCGTTTTTTTTCTTATTCTATCACTCAGTTCAACTAGAACCCCTGAAGATAGTAATGCGGTTTAATAGTTAGACAGTCAGGAAACTGCTGAATGTACATAATTCCTTGAATATAAAAAAACCCAATTATCATCGATTTGAAATTTAATTTTCTCATTCGAGCTTTTCTTTGCTCTTGGTCAAGATTAATTTTTCCAGTGTATGAATTGGGGCTTCGTTTGAGGATCAAAAGTAAAAAAAAAAAAAACACTAATTCTTATTTACCTTTCCAATAAATTTGGATCATTTTCAATGGCAATCAAAGTGTCAGGACAAACAATTTTGCGAACAACCTGTTATTGAAACATGTGAAAAGTATCATCTTAGGCCCACTTTTCTCACGCAGAAATTATTACGCAAAATTTGCCGTACGAATTGTTTTTCAGTTTTTACAGGCTCAGGAATCACAAGAGTACTTAACTGACAGTCAGATCGAAGGAGATTACCAATTTTTTCGATATTCTCATCCATTTTTGACGTGGAAGTGCGATACGAGTATGAATTCTCAACCATATCTTGAAACTTCTTAAACCACTCAAAAACACATGCGCGAGATAAAAATTCAATGACATAAACTTATTTTAATAAATTTAAAGATTTTTTTTTTTTCCATATATCATGTGAAATGTCACAAAAATTCGTTGCTCACTTTTCATTTTTCCGACGAAACAAAAAGTAACTCTAATGCAGATGAAGGCTAAAGCTATATGAGTTTATTTACAGAAGTGAGGGGCACTGCATTCAAAAGAGAAGACTTCCTGCTAAACAGCTGTGGATCGCTAGCATTTGGTGCATGCGTACTTCTTCTGTTGTAGTGTCAGTATCTTTATTAAATAGACATTACTCATAAATCTTATACAGAAATCAGCTTTTTCAAAGCAGTATGGACGTTTTTCTTCCATTCAAAAACCTAATACTAGCTGCATATTTCTTTTTTTATCTCGTGTTCCTGTTGTCCATTGAAAAGACCAGAACAAAGGCTGCAATTTGTACAATTTAGCACCATATAAAAAAGTAGAAAATAAAACTGGTATCATCTTTGATTTCGAAGTTTTATGATTAAAACAATAGGCAATTAAGAATTTCAAAAAAAAAAAAAAAAAAAAAAAAAAAAAAACTTGAAAGCGTACCAAGAATATTCAATAATTATTTCCCCCGCAGCTCGAGTTTTAAGCTTACTGCTTGTGGTTAGTACTTCACACCTCTGACAAACAAAGTGATAATTGATGTAAAAGAAATTCTTTTTCGATAATTGTACCTTTTTTGTTTATCTATCCATTGTTTAAATAGTAAAAAATATAACTCGAAAGACTATTAAATATAGTCAAAAATCAGAGCAAAATGTTACTTAAAAGCAAAGAATAAATGTTATTTCGAAGCCAAATATTACATAAAAGCTCAAAAATGTCTATTTATATATTTTTATTACTTTTTTCTAACTGTTTAATAAATGAAACTTGAATTGAAATTACAATGAAGTGTATTTATTGTACATAACAAAAACATTCATATATCGATATTTATCAAGAGTTTGTAACTATTAAAAGATGTATTAATCTGGACAATTATCAATATATATTATTTATAAATATCACAAATTTATCTAGATTCTGATAATCCCTAATATTAAATATTTAAAAAATAATAAAAAAATGTAATAAGGAATTTATACAACATTCATGAACTTTACATCAGTAATCTTTTCTCAAAAAATGGAATTATTTCACTCATCAGTTCAAAATAATGAATCCAGGTAGTAGTAGAATATTTGAGAAAGAAATATTTTATTCATATGGTAATCCCGCAAAAAAGTGTGTTTTGAGTAAACATTTTTTTCCCTTTCTTGCTTTCTCTTTAAAAGCGGAATATTAAATATTCTTTTAAGAAACGCATCTCCGCTTTAAACGGAAATGAAAATTCCATTTTATGTGAACAAAAACTTTTAAGCTCATAAACCGTAAATGACTTTCGGTCATTTGCTTATATACTTGGAACAGAAGCACGTTTTCATCAATGGTGGCTTAGCAACTGCATTTACTGTAATGAAGGGAGGAGCATTTCCTTTGCCAGTGTGAATTTTTAAAGGTAGGTAATGGATTTAATGCTCTTCTTTGAGACCTGTGATATACTTCTGGTGAAGTACTTTTTTTCTTAAACGAACAAATTGCTTCTCTCACAATACTAGATTCAAGAATTAAATCATCTCAGCGCAGCTTACTCTGTTTGTGCTAAAGACCATCAAATATAGATTAGTATTGTCAGTTTATCATCAGAGAGCAATAAGAAAGTTTGCGTGTTTATTAATTGAATGTAGGAAAAGGAATATAAATTTATAATAGAATCGCCTTTGCTGAATGAAATGAATGTGGTAAATTGCAACTCTTTAATGTGTTAATTTTTTGCTATAAAATATAACATGTAGTTTTAATGCAATTACAATATGATTTTCTTAAAATTTATTACATTACCGAGAATATAAGTGAAATTAAATTATTAGTATTTCATAAAGGTTAGAAATTGTATACCGCTAATTATTTATTTTATACTTAAATTTTATAAGTAGAAACTTATAAAACTATTTACAAGAATATTTATCAAATAACAGGCTTATTGCATTGAAGGATAATTTTAATAATAACAATTAACGAAGTCTGAAAATATAATAAACATCTCTAATGAAATTCTTTGTATAGAACGTAATGTATTTAAAACGAAATGTGTAATTTTGCTTTATTTTGTTTACTATAATAATATTTTAGGGTAACGATATTCCCATCAATGTATATACGTTTAATATAATGTAACAAAATTGTCTGAAATCCAATATTTAAGTCCTTAAGTGTCCTTCTGAATAAAAAGTCCTTGAAAAAATTAATTTAAATTTGGAATCAATTTGAAAATTTTTGTGCAACCTGATTTTTACTGCAATTAATTTAATATTTTTAAATGTTTTATCATTTATTTTATAAGTATTAATTTTATGATAATTTCTTTACTTCAAATTTGTGCACTGACGTAAAAAAGTATAAAAGTATAAAAAAGATTCGTTTTTCATCCCATGCAAACCGAAACTTATTGAGGAACTATATAAGTTCATTTACCATTATTTCAAGTTACTAGATAAAATTATTTTACATCCACAGAACATTGAAATTAACTTTTATGAGTGAGTGTAGTAATATAGATATAACAATCTTACGTAAACACTGTTTCTTAAACTGTTTAAGACTGAATCTATTCATCTTTGGAAGAACTGCTATTCTCCAAATAAAGAGATGAATGAGATCTGAAACTATTTTTTCCGAGTATAATGGCTTATTTATTGTTAGATTCTGATGTTAGATTCAATCATCTAACACTTTCCTCTATAAAATTATAATAAGGGGACTAAACATGATTTTTGGGGGAAGATAAAAGAGTTCAGTTACATTTAAAGTTGTTGTGAAGTCATTGTTCATTTATAGATCTATAAAACATTGTTTTAGTACATGAATATATAATTTGAAACCTATTTCAATGGTATTAAATTAACCAGAATTATCAATTATTATTGGGATCAGAATGTATATTGAGAATATTTCAGAAAAAAAGTGTTGTTTTGTTTTATAGAAAATCTCGAATATAAAAAACAACAACATAAAAATATGTTAATAAGATACTGTGTTATTTATTAATAAATCATATTTAATATTATCTGGTTTAATTTTGGGTATTGAAAGGAATTAAGAACTCTGACACAAGCTTTAAAAATTATTATTTAAATAGAAATAAATAAATTAAGAAGCATATAAATTTATTAAACGAGTACATAATTGCACTAAAAGTTTACTTTAATTTTTTTATCATCTTTATTACTGCTACTGTTATTGCCTTAACCTACAATATAAAATATTTTTATTTCACAAGATTCAACTTTGAATAACTGGCTAATTATAACATACAAAATATATCATGTAATATTATCCCATGTTACATAAAATTTCATTAAATTATTCATCGAAAATATTCCATGTTGCAGAAAATTAGATATTAAATTGCATTGCAAGCTTTACAAAATAACACAAATTTCTTTTTCAGTATATGAAGGCATATCACTATGATTTACAGTTTAATAAATAATCTAGAAAATAAATTTATCAATAAGTTTTATATTTATTTTATCCGTATGTATGATGCGTAGATAATTTGATTACATAAGAAATATAATAATAATAAAATTATTCTCTAAATACCTTTTATCACAAAACATGCAAGATATAATTAATTAGATCAGTTTCTTAATGAATATTCTTATTTCGAGAAAACGCTTTAAATGATGCTATTATTTTTTGTGAAACCCAAGACGAATTATTCTTATATTCTTTTAATTTGTATGGTATTAAAATTTATAAAACGAAATTCTACACATAATATTCTACACATAATATAATTTGTATTGTGCTTTATTGTACATTTATTATACTTCATGTCATGAACAGAATTTTCTTCAAATTAAAGAGTGAAGTGCAGTTGATTGAAAAAACCCAGCATATCCTTTTAATATATATATATATAATATGCTAGAACATATTTTTATTTTTACCTAACAGCTCTGTCAGCTCTTGATAAATATTTTAAAATATTACTTTCATATCTACTGAAGTACCCAACGATGCTGAAAGTGATTTCAGACAAGAATTTATAGAGCAATAGTTGTCGTTTCAATAACATCTAAGGGCATAACAATTCATCTTCAAAATTTCTGGTTTTGATATTTATCGTCATGCTCTGCTTAGATATTTTGAAAAAAAAGTCTGATTTTTTTTTCACTATTTTTTTGACAAAGGAACAAATGGGATGACTTTATTTTGTTATAAAATATTTCATGCAGTTTTTTCTCTTTTTTTTTTCTGTAGGCAATATGACATGGAAACTCTATTTCTTTTGATTGGCCTTGAAAATCTAGATGTCTGTTTAAATAAAAGAACAAAAGCATTCCACTTCTTTCCATAAATCTTTTTTTGAGAAAATAAATGTGCCTTTTATTTTTTATTTGAATATACTAAATAATTCTATCTCTATGTATGAAGTAATGACCATGTGCGTCATAAGCCTTTCTCTAAAAATACAAAAATAAGGGAAAAAAGTGTGGAGTACAAGAAACACTTAAATGCTATCAAAATCATAGCTTTTGAAATGGAGTTAAATCTTTTTCTACATTGGTTTTTTACCTGTCAATTTCATAAGTATTTAAATTAGAATTCTTTAAATATCATTTTTATGTTTAACCAAAAACACACATATCATGCAGCGTAACAAATTGTGTCAAAATATTTAAAAAATTTATGATTCTAAAAATATTTTGTGTAAACTGAATCAGATTCGAATTATATCTAACAATTCATTTGTTGTTCGACAACAGACAACAGACTTTAATGTTTTCAGATTCTTCAAGAACCCTAATAAGAGTTTATTAAAATGCAAAAAAATAAACCCGTTGCTTTTGAATATATTCGTATTTTTATTAATCAGATATTAAATTATCTTTTAATATCTTTTTTTTTCTTTTTATATAGAGCTAAAGGAAGGATAAGAACTATTTTTATTCACATTTGATAACGATATTGGTTCTGTGTAACAATTATAGAATGTTAAAGTTTATTTTTTACTTGCTGCTATATAGTAAAATTATAAAAATAAAAAAATATGCATGTGATAACTCATTTTATTTATTAGCTTTAAAATAGTACATGTTATTTTATAATATTTTCAAAATTACTCTTTTAATATAAACACTGAATGGAAAAATTTGCTCGTAATACAAATTTGAAATGCTGTACGTTTCCTGAATTCATTTTCCAAATGCAAAGTTAGTCGAATCGTTTGTAATTAATTATTAATCAAGCAAAACGCATTTGCGTTATTATTGAAGAAAGGTGAATTATTTATCTTTAAAAAAATTAAAAAGCTTTTTGAGGATAAAAAAAGTCACAATCTTTGAATTTATAATTTATTTGAGAATTGCAAAATTAATTATGATTTACTATCTATTTTTTATGTATAATGTGTTATGATACGTAATGCTATAGTAATAAATTTAACGTATTTCGAAAGAGAGGCATAATTTTACTTTTAAGAGATATCTTCTTTTCATATACTTGAAGTAAAAATATTTTTAAGAATGCATGCGACATTCTTTCAGAATTAAATCAATAAGCAAATCAATGCTTGAATGTCTTAATTTATTGGAGTAAAATGACATTTCATATTATTGTAAAATATATATAATTTTTTTAAGTAAATAAATCTATGGAAATTATTCTAAAAATATTTTCCAAACACACGAATATTTTACAAACAAGTATTTCTATTTCAAACACGTATGCCAAATAAAGCTAGGCAGATTCATATATAGCTGGAACATAATGAGGCGTTTGTTCAAACATGTCTAGATGTTGAAATATTTTATTAATTCAGATCTTAAAATTTACTGTTTATTTAGGTATAATTGAATTGTTACTACCGTTTCCCTATTTGAACTCCTTATTGATTATGACAAATTCCCAAGTTTCATATGATTATGAAAAAAATCACCTTTCATGAAGTGAGCAGATTAAGTTCCTTTCAATATAACGTTGTTTCTATTATGAATATGGAATTAATGCATTTCCTTCCCTATAACAACTCTATTCCTATTCTGCAAATACTAATAAGTGCCAGGATGGTCTGCAGTGCGCATATTGTCTGACTGAGTTCGTGAATTTGCACATGCAACTGGGAGAGATTTATTCTAGTCGTTGTTCGTAACGAACTAGGAACTCAAGACAAACAGAGATCTCGGATACCCAAAGTGCCCTAAGAATACTGAATCTCGAATATCCCGGGGACAACGTTTAAGAAGGTGACAGCTATTGAGAAGAAAAGTGGCATGTTATAAATCTAATGTTTAAAGGTATGACAGTACACCAAAAAATATAACTTATTTGGTGTCATAGTCGGACATTTTCATTTTAAAAACTTAACTGTTGATTTTGAATTTAATACATGTTTCAAAGAAAGGAAAATATATTTAATGCTTTTACTTAGCAAAATATTCGAGGAATCTAATTTAAAAACAATCAATTATGTATTTCATAGAATTACAGATGCTTCTTATTTTGTAAGAAATCCGTATTTCATTGATTTATTTATATATCACCTAATTTAATGCAAATTCATAGTGATTTAAAATGGAAACACTAAATATATCTTAAGTTATTTCAAAATATATTAGCATGCATTGAAACATACATAAATAAATGAAAAAAATATTGGAAATGAAAATAATATATTTGAGAAAATTCCGAGTACAATTACTAACATTTTGTACTTAAATGTTTTATTCAGGAAACAAATTGTTGAATATTAGTGTCTTACTAACCCTAAAGAAAATATTTTACTTAAAACTACGGATTTATATATATATATTTAAATTTCTATTTTTGTTGCTTGTTTCATATTTCCTCAGTTTTTTCCTTTATGATTCAGATCTAAAAACTAAAGGATGAAACATTGTTTTAAAACCTAGTTGCTACTTTTTTTAAAATGACGATTGTAAAAATGTAGTATATTCTTAAATTATTTTCCCATTAATGTATGTTTCAATTAAATTATGTCTGGTGCTAAAAAATAAGAACGGCGATGCGAGAATTTTTAATAAAATACATGATATAATTAAATTCATTGTAAATATTCATATGCCCACAAGGTGTTTCATTAACAATGAATGAATGAAAGAACCAGAAACGGAAATATTTAAATTAAATTACTATTATTATACTAACTGAAATAGTAGTATATATTGTTTAATTTTTCATTTCTATTTATGAATCAGCAGAATAAACATATGAAAATTTAAAACTTCTGTATAAGCATAATGAAAATGTCAGTGTAACTTTCTCTTTCATTTTCTTGTATCTTTTATCATGAATAAATGAATTTATTCATATTCATTATGTTCCATCTCAGTTATTTTCTAGTTTTGTATTGTAGATAAAAGAGGAAGTTGAAAAACTATAACCGAATTTAGTTATGGAAAAATTATTTAATTACATCTAAATGCTTCATATTTACAGCTTAATAAAATTTATTTAAAAGGTTAAATTCTAAAGAATCTTCAAATTCAACTTTATTTACCGTAAAAGTGAACAATTGGATTAAAATATGCGGGATTTCTATTAAACTTTCAAAAACTGCAGATTATTTAAAAAAAACTATTTGGACCATTTCACTCATAGAAACAATGCATTAAATATATAAAACAATGAAATTTGTTAATTTTACTTGGAGAATTTAAAATTATTATTGTAAAGTTTTGCAAACCAAAAAGTGTAATCATCAGTAAAAATGACTGTATAATAGTATAAATATTAATTGTTCTAGATAAGAATGACTTTTATGAATTTCTCTTACCGATTTTATTATTGAAAGTTTTAAAATAGGTATATTGCTCAAAAGTCTGTAAGAAAATCCTATTGTAATAATTTAAATTAAAAAAAACATCAGTGACTGCTGGAACAAATAAATTATTATGAAAAGTACGTAATCCTTTGATGCATACATGGTTTCCAGATATCATTTTTTTACAATTTGAGAAAGAGTTACTTCAAGTTTAATAGGGATTTTAAGATATTATTTTCAGTCTTTCTGAGAAAAATCTGTGTGTGTTTGTGTGACAATTGAGTGGCATAAAAAAGCTAAATTTTAATTACTGAGTCAAACAATATTTATCTGTGATCTAAGAATAAAAAAGGGGGAAATGGAAAGAAACAAATTCTTTCACAAGTAAAATGTTTGATAAAATACGAGGATTACTATCCTGAGGGAGTGTTGCCCATACTTATTGAAGCCTGTAAGCCCATGAGAAAGAAAAAGATCATAGGGTTCTTCGAGGTCAAGATGCCCTTGCCCACCTAAAGAAGAAAAGAAGATTAAGACTGAGGAGGTGTAAAATAGATGAGTTTGTTTCGCATTCATATATGGAAGGGTCAATTTTGGGAAGAAAGGATGAGATAATTAGAATATAATTACCAAAATATTAACACGTGTAAAAATTATAATATAAAACAGTTAAACTGTATCGTCTAAAATTTGATTTAAATTTTTAAATGGTACAAAAAATGCACGGAAAAAACTGAGAGTAAGAATGTAGAAAGTTGAAAGAGTTAAGTACAAACTATGAATACTAAGTACAAATAATGAAACTTTTAAATATTACAAAAAGATTTTCCACACAATTCTCATTACATTTCTTCCATCTGATTGTGGGCTAAAGGGATTTGAGACTTACTAAGGATCCATGATATTTCATCATTAAAAATCTTTATTTGTTATTGCATAATGGATAATTATCTTGCCAAGTATTTGTTATTTGCCCTTTTTCACTGTTCTTTCAAAAATTAAATCATTCAAAACTGTTGATTTTTTTTTACAATTGATGCTCCTATGTTATTTTCATAGATGTTTTGATTAATTTTGCGTAGGATTCAGTGAAAAATGATTAGTTTGCTCATTTTGAAGATTTTACTGCTATTTCCATACACATATTTCAAGAATATGATTTTTATTTTTAAACAACTTAAAATTGCTGCAAAATATATGTTCGTGCATAAGCGTAAAAATAAATAGCATTATATGCTACTTTTTTTATTACAAGAAATAACTAAGATATTTTAAATCTATATTTATTCTTTATTAAATTAATTTAAAATTAATATCTTAAAAATATCAATGTGGTTTTACTTATGTTAAGTGTTGCGTAATGAGTACTTGGTAGAAAAATATATTTGCGGATTTATTTGAGGATTACCGACAAACTAGGTTAGACTATGAGAAGTAGCCATTCGAGATTCTATTTATTTTGAAATTTCTTCTAAAATGATCAGAATTTTTATAATTTGTAACGTATATTTTTGATATTAAACAATTAAACTCATTCGTCAACTGCATAATAATATTTACTGTTTCTTCCTCTCTTAAACTCCATTTACATTTTAAAAAGATTATGAGAGATGACAACAATATAATAAACATTTTTCTATTCTTTATTTCTAGTTTTATTATTTTTAAGTCAAAGTCTCCAATTATGTCATTTTCATTTTTATTTAAGTTTCTTATAAATTAGAATGAAAATATTAAAAGAAATATTTTCTCAAATATACTAATCTATATATATTTAAAATTTAAATGTAATTTGAAAGTAAGTATTTCAGTTTAAATTTTTTGCTACAAAATTTTTCTGTAAGTATACGCTACATATTTCCTTTCATTACACGTATCAGTTGCTGTCATAAATTTAGCACAATTGTACCATTTCCATTTCCTTAGCCCATTTCCTCCGTCTAGTCTACCAAATAATATTTTTAGAAAAATGTATTTTTTATAACATGAAATTCTAGCAGTTATATCAGAAGTTGGAATGCTCTAAAGAAGTAAAGCAAGAATACTAAACTTGAATCTAATATGCTAGTCTCATGTGTCTGAAATTTTAAGACATATTCAATTGAGAAAAATAGGATGGATGACATTAGCAACATATAAACCTGATCGAAGTTTTTTTTCTTATTAGGGTCTCTTTAGTTAAGAATTACCTATCATAAAATGAATGGATCAATTAAATTTAAATTTTCCTATTTAGTTGCTATTATACATGTTTTTAATAGCAAATCGGATTAATTCAATGTTACATTTGTTAGTGTAAATTTCACATTATTGATTGGATTAAATTTTCTATAACATTATAAAAAATATCTTTTATTTCTCAGCCCTACTTAATAAGTATTCATATAAAAGATGCTTTTAATTCTTCAGTTAATGACCATTTTGTCAGCATCTCAAATTACTGGAAGCTCAAAGCTATAAAAATAACATATATCCACTTACACACTCACACACATATGCATATATTTACACACACACACACACATAATATATATATATATATATATATATATATATATGTAATGATTTAACTTTTAATTCAATAATTACCCTAAATAATAAATTAACTTTCTATTCTATCTCATTCCCTAATACAAAAGTAAAGAGTTCATTCTTATTTCCTGATCCCCTTCCAAAGTATCCTATAATTTATTACATCACGCGCTCTTGAAAAGGATTAATTCTGCTTAAACTAATTATAAATCTGTCAACAACAATCCCTTTTTAATTCCCTATCTACTATTTTTCCCTGGAATCCCCTTATTCTTACCACGTGCTTATGACGTTTGATGGAATTTTCCCAGTATATAAGCAAAACGCAACGAAAAAACGTTCTCTCTTTCATACTGCGCTTGCTCTTTTTCATACACTGTTCCGTTCTTACTTAAATGATGTAACCAACTACCCAATGAAAATGGTCTCTCTCACAGCTTTAAATAAAAGTGAAAATTCAATACATCCTTAGTACCGTTATTGATATTATGTTGCATTACAAAAGTCGATAGGAATGAATAAGTATTATATATATATATATATATATATATATATATCTGTGTGTGTGTGTTTGTATGTAAGTTACAAGCAAAAACATATTTTAGCGTCAAAATTGTTAATGTATAATTTAATTGATATATTTGATATTTTAATGTGGAAAAAATTAGTTGAGTTAAATCAGTATTCTTTACGTAAATTATTGTTCTCTTCTGAAGGCTCAATGTTTAGCAATGATTATATTTTAAAACAATATTTATAGATTTTAAATATTTCAAGCAAACATTTCAAGGAAAAAGAATTTCATGATAAAAATGTGTTGAGTTTTATTTATCCAGTGAACATTACAAAAGATATTACTTTAAAGTATTTAAAGAGAAATAGCTTCTATATTACAAAAAATGTTCCTTCTATATTATAGGTCTTAAAATAATGTAATTATTTTTAATTTAAACTTTTAAGTATGTTTCTTAAAAGCTATGTTTGTTAATAGCTAATTGTTTCATAATAAACAGTCTAGAAATTATGAAGATTGTAAATTAACTTGGTCGAAATACCAAACATATTTTATAAAGATATATTAGTAAACTTTTTCCTTGGATTTGCTTAATTTATGTGAAAAACACTTCTTTATAAATTATAATAATATTCGATTTAGTTCTTAATAACTACTATTTATTTCAATCATCCAACCAGTATTGCAATTAATATTTTTGACAACACTAAATTTATTGAAAGAAAAACAATGTTTACTCCTTCTCTCCTTGAGCACTGAAAGCCTTCTCAATAATTCAGAAAAAAAATACGTATACGATACCGAATTCAAAGATGGAAAGGGTTTCATATTTCCTGTCATCTCCAAGCTATCCTGACTCGATAGATATGTGCCATATGCCTATGAAAGGAAATGGACTTCGTTCACTGATCTTCTGAAGAGGTTACATACAACAATTTCTTCCTTTCCGGCCTAGATCCAGAATTTCTGTGTACTCTTTTCTTTACTCCCCGAAATCTATCTAGGAGCACGTATTTACCCATTCTTATATAAAAGTGGAGTATGTAAAGGAAGTATGATAAAGAGGAAGGTTTTCTGGATCTCTTATATAGTAATAGTATATATTTCTCGGGTTTTACAGAGACAGATGGGTTATCAGGGGGGTGGGAATCTGTTTTGATATGCATTATGAATAAAATATCCTCGAAGGAATGAGGATTATTTGAGAAACATAAATTTAGCTAGGATACAAACACCTATGTATTATTTCATCAGTTTTCAAAAGACAGATATCATAAATATATATTTATAAGATTTCTTTTCAAAATAAAATGTAAAAATTGGAAAGTACTTTATACGTAAGAATTTAAATTGCTTTTCTTTGATGTAATTAAGTGAAAATCAGACTGTGGAATTTTTGATGCAGAAAAATAGCCAGCAAAGATTAGAGAGGCTGAAAATCATAACTTCTACTAAAACATTTAATATGTTTGTATTCTAAATATTAATAACATGTTTGTTTTAAAATTTAAATGAATGAACTATTTCAGTTAAAAGAAATAATTAAAACAAAAAATTTGAAAGTTCTATTTTTTTACAGATAGAAGCAAATATCGTTTATTTTTGAAACTGCCTTTTTACTACTAAACTGTTCACCACTTTTATGAAGTTCAATGATAATAACATAAAACTGTTATCTCCTGACTTGAGCAAACATGAATAAAAAATGATTTAAATGCGTGCAATTCCAAATAGAAACGTTACAAAAACATGAGCACATTATAAAAATAAATTTGAATCGTTACATTCGCCTCTATTTTCACGATATCTAAGAAAAGTGCTTGATTGCTAGTAGGATTTCAGGCTTTTTTAGTAGAAGTTTCCTAGATAATCCATATTTATCTTACAAAATTAGAGTATTTATTATTTTTAACATCATCTAAAATTCAGAACTCATGCCCCATTTCATTATTTTTTATTCAAAATTTATTTTTACACAATGGATTAAGATATGCTGCCAAATTTAATGACTAAGAATTGAAGTACTGAATTGAAATATATGGTTCCATACTTATTAAATAATATATCAATTTCAAACCATTTCGTATATTTAATTTTTATCTCCATATGTTGTGGATACACATCAAGCCATTTACTTGGTTGGAATAGAGTTTCTTTAGAACTGTATGAGAGCTATTGGTAATAGTTTGAGCTCTTAGTATAGATTTACGTATTATGTGACGAAGACCAATATTGCTACAAAACTTAAAATTACACTTTTGTCTCCATTTCCTACTTTATTGTTACAAATATATATGCATATAGAAAAAAGAAAACAAGTTGAATATTTTTTTTTTATATTAATAAGCTTAATTATTAATTTAGATCGAACATACTTGACTTTTGCTGAAAGTCATGACGACTGGGCCATTAATTCTTTAATGTAACAATAATTCCGTGTTTTTGTTAATGCTTGTTATAAAAATCATTTTTGGTTTCCCAAATTTGATTATATAATAAATAGATTATGTTTCCGCATGTAGTTAGCATAAATTTGATAAATGCACATCAAACATAGCCAAAACATCTATTAGCTTTGAGACTTGGCTATACAAAGAAGTCAACATTTAAACTGGTGCCCCTTTTTCTTGTTCCCTTCTCCGCTAATGTGCAGATTTTTATCTCCAATCAATTTAAAATGCTTGATTTCTTGATTAATTGCTTGTTAATATTTCACATAGCAGAAACGTGATTACTTTTAAGACGGATCTTGTGATATTGAGCCTCGATCAAGTAGCAAAGACGACATTTAAGATTGCAACTATCTCTACCAAATGAGTATTTGAAGCATCGAAAGATCAATGTACATCAGCCTCGTTGCACTTAGGGTTCTGATTCATCGTGCTTTAGTCCTGTTATAAGGTCAGTGAAAGAACGAGACCCAGAACAGTGTCCTATCAGTTATGAGAATGTTATTCCGCAAACCAGGCTTCCTCGGTTTTGTCTACATTGTACTAATCTATAAGTAACAGGCCAATTGAAAAGTCCCCGGGATACCATAGTAAAACACATTTTTTTGGCAAAATTAGTTTTTTTTTTATTCAACATAATCTCTGGCGGTGATACACTGATTATAGCTACCCTCCAACTTTCGAGGGTTCATTATTGTATTATTGTCTTTCCTTCAAAATATTCTGCTCGGCGATCACCTCTTCATTCGACGAAACTTTCCCAGCGAGCATTCTCTTGAGATCTGAGAACAAAATAGTTGCTGGGGCCAGATCTGAGTAGTACCATGGTGGATGAGGGAAGCAATTCAGCTTCCAATTCATGGAGCTCTTCCCGGTCGTTTTCAATGACTTGTGCATACGGTGCATGTCTGGTGAAAGCAGCACTTTCTTTTCAAATGCGCCGTTTTCTGGCGATTTCGTCCTTTAAACGGTCCAATAACGCTATGTAATAGTCGCTGTTGATGGTCCTTCCATTTCAAGGTATCAATGAAAATTATTCCATGTGATCCCAAAATACAGACGCCATAACCTTGCCAGCCGACTTGTTGCGTTTTCCTGGCTGAGCGGCTCCATCATGTGCAGTCCACTCGGATGACTGTCGATTGACTTCGGAGTGAAGTGATGGGTTTCATGTTTCATCCATTGTCACATACCGACAAAACCAAGTTTATTACGCTTGATCATCTTCAAAACACTGTTCAATCATCAACCAATCGTTGTTTTGGTCAAAAGTGAGCTCGCGCGGCATTCCTCACAGACCCAAGTATTCGTGAATGATATGATGTACACGTTCAGTTGATATCTTTAGAGTGTATGCAATTTCATCCACCACCACGTTCAAAATTATTTGTGATTTTAATGCTTTCGTCGGTACAGCCTCTTTGGCGTCCACAGCGTTCACCAAGCCTTTGGGTGATATTTAATGATGACGAACTGAGACACAGAACCATGCCTTGATCATTTAGAGAAACCAGAAACCAGACACAGCCACCACCTCAGCTATTCTGCATCACATCTGATAAAATTAATGCCACCCATGAATGGACAATGAGCTCACCAAAATAGCTATACCTGAGAAAATTAATATCCCATGAGACACAAGATTACAGGGCACTTTGAGAATAGGCCACCACAAACATATGAATTTAAATTCTAGTAGCCTGCCCATGAGTCGGGACTTCTTCAATTGGAGTTAAAATATGGTCATTTTTGAATGTTTTAATCAATATTGGGGCAGATCAAATGCTGGATTTATCTTGCAATTTGAGAATCAGACATATAACGAATATTATACATATATATATGTTATAGCATATGTTATATAGAGCATATATATATATGTTGGTATACATATATATGTTATATATGTTATATATGTTATTACATAAATATATACATATATACATATATTATTATACATTATATACATATGTTGTTATTTATACATACATATACATGTTATACATACATATATATTATACATAGAAAGTATGTTATATAGAAATATACATACATATTAATATACATATACATAGCAGCTATACATATACATACAAACATATACATATGCCAATATACATACATATACAGTATATACATACATATCACCATTCAAAGCTTGTAATTTAGTCAAATGAATCAAATTTATTTATTTTAACTATCCTCAGAATATAGCGTATGATTGATAAAGTTCACTGTACAATTTCGGAAGAGTGTCAATCTCAATAATAAGAGCATTTATTTGAGGAGGTATCTAAGCATGGATTTCCTTAAGTATTATCGTAGAAAGACATTACTGAAAATTTATTACGTTTTTTCTCGTTTTATTCCTATTAAAAAAATTATTTTTCTTATCGTTTTTTAAATAACTTATCGACTTAAAAAAAAGTTTTTAGTCTGAATGTAAATAGTACTTTTTACTCAATATAAACTAATCTGGAAGGAATTTATTTTATTCTACTCATTTGTTGAGTATTTAATTTGCGCTTCTTTCCAGTCGAATATCCCACGAGAAGTTGATTACTTGAACCAATCACATTTTCAATTTGCAAGTGGAAGGTGTTCCACCACAGCTTGCCTAAGAAATTAGAACATTTTCATAATCCGCTTTGCTTACTCATGAAGCAAATGCTATAAATAAAAATGTGTTATAAAGATATACAATATTATTTGACATAATTATAAACATATTTCTATCATAATAGCCATATTTACAAGCATTGTCTTGGTGATCTGAATTTAAATGTATTCTAATGCAAAACAGAGAAAGTTGCTTCGGTTTGAAAACTACTTCGTTAGGATTTTCTAGCAATTAAGGGTTAGTATAGTAGCTCCTCTTTCTAGTTAAAGCTTCACATTAAATGTAAATAAAAATTTCCAGTAAAATTTTAAAGAATAATAAAATTAAGAAATTTGGTTAATTCGTAAAGGTTGAAAGGTTACATTTTTCTTAGTGAGAGTACTTGACATTGGAATTCAACTTTCATTTTCAGAAACACTAATATAAAGAAATGATAGAAACTGAAAAATATCAATACGTTCAATGAAGGTGTCAAGAAAACGGTTGCCGAAATGAAAAAAAATAGCAATTGCTACCAGTAGACGTTATACATTGCGTTTTGGGCGGGATAGCGCAATTGTCCAAGTTGGAAAAAAATATGGCGATTAAATAAATTAAGTAATTAAAAAATATTAATAGTAATGCTTTGTAAATATGTTACATATTTCGAAAATGAGGCAACTAGATTTTTTTTTAAATGTAGAATGAAATATATAAGCTAAAGTACTAGAAATTTAGATATTGAATGCACGTATAAAAACATTCATACATCCATGCAACATTTAAGATAATTCACTTACGGTTTGCCTTTTTTTTCAGCTTGCATATTTTCTGAACAATAATATATAAAAACTAACACTTCGGAAAATAAAACACTTATATCTTATGGCATTTCTCATTTCAGTAGCCATCTATGGAGTTATTGTTTCGATGAACGACAAAATGGCTACTCAAGCACTTTTAAAAAAAAAAGTGCTTTCTGAATATTTTTTCTGTCTAATACCTAATTAATGAATCAATAAAACAAACAATTGAATTTCTCTTTGGTTATCATGATATCGTTTGTTTTTATTGTAATATTTAATTCCATAACAATTTAAAATAATTAGCATATTTGGTAACTAAATCAACTCTTAGCAAAACTTAGCCTGTAACATTTTTTTAAAATTTTTATTTGCTTTTAATAAGATAAATAATTTCCACCTTGTTATTTGTAGATAACAATTTAATTAATATATGAAGGATTTCAACCTGTTGAAGGTCGTCTACCTTTAATTAAAAAGAAAAATAACTCTTTATGATAACCTTTTACATTAAGTAAACGAATTCTTAAGGATAAATTATGTTAGCTATAAAAATGTATAAAAATGCATAATTTTTTTCTTATGATTTTAATAAAGAAAGTTTAAAATAGTACATCTTTATAGACTATTTTAAAACTTGCGTATGTCAAGATCTGATAGCTTGATAGTAAAGCTTTATGACTGCCTAAAGTAGAATTCATAATTTTGTGTCCACAAAATAAGTCACTTCTTTCATCAGTACTTTGTGTCCTGCATTTTGATATGTAGCTGTTCCTATTTTTTTGTTTTTGTAAATTTTCTAAATGTGAGGGTATGTATGAGTAATTTTGATTCAAACTTGTTAAGCAGAGAAATACAATAAGTTTTAATTACAAATTTTCTAATAAAAAGTAACATGAAAATGTTGCCTTTAAGTATGGAAATGTAATGTATACAAAATTTGGCAAATCCAGAAAATGACCTTCAGGAGCAATATGCTTAAAATATGTGTAGAGTGTTCACAAGAACGGTGCAATAAAATCACAGAGCAATGATGTCACACCATCTAGCATAATAACTATCTGAATTTATATAGATCCAATCAAGAGCTTAAAAAAGTACATTTCCTTTAAAACAGTTATTAAAGTTTAATATAAAATTTTCATCCACATTAGGAGATCATTTGAAAGTATAAAACTACTAACACACAAATGAATTAAATTATATGTTATTTCAAAACATACAGGGATGCAAAGGAGGCCATTCCGCTTTATATATTCTAATGCTGCTGTAAAAAAAAAGTCACCTTACTTCTGCAACATGATTGTGATAATACACAAGAACTGAAACTCTGAAAATCCTTATCATAAATTAAGATTTTATCTGTATTTTCGTTTATCTCAGGTAAACAGTGGTTACTTTTTTATATTACAAGCATGAAGTAACCAAGTGATCTTCTCTTTCTCTCATAAGGGTATTATATTTTTTGGTAAAGATAGATATTGCGATCCCAGGAACCTAATTTTTCTATTCTCATCCCTTTACGTCCATCAATGTTTTTTTTACCTTCACAGCAGTCTACATCAGATATACATTATTTGGCGCAATAGCCAAATCTAGATCTTGTGCTGAATATTCCCTAGATAAACGTTTTCCAAAAATGTCAGATCTTATTTCCTTAACAATTTATTTTTTAAAAAAATAATAAAATACCGTACTCGGTGATCTTTATCTTTCTTTACCGGTGATTTCCGAATCGAATCCTGAGCTCGAGACTTAATTTCACAATATTTGTTTCATGTAATGTAACGAATTATTTTTTAATAATATTTATGGTTCCTGAGAAATGGAATTAAGATTCGCGTGTTGTGATGCAGAAGCTAGGTGAGTGAGGTACAACTAATTTTATAACATCATCTCTTAATCATGTTGCATAATTCTGAGAAACATCTTTAACTGTCCTCATGATGGTATAGTACCTCGGGAATGCGTAGTTGAGCAACATAAAAGAAATTTACCAAAAATAGCATGCAGAACACTTAGCATGCAGATCGGCTTTTCTTAACATCTTGTTATATAGATGTTTAAAATTAGGATTTTTGGTAGTTTTTATAAAACAATTTTAAAGAATTGTTTCAGGTGTTTATACAAATAATAAGATCACATTTTGTACAAAAAAAATAATAAAGTAATAACAAAGTAAAAGTATTTTAAACACTTGCAATGACGCAAGAGTGTTTTCCATATCAATAAGTTTGGATTACTTATAAGACGAAGGTGTTTTTAAATGTTTATGTTACATATCAAAATATCTTACTACCTTAGTCTCATCAACATGAACATATTATATAAAAATATGGGAATGTATTATAAATTTATATTGTTTACTTAAATCTGATATTTTTGCTAGCTAAGCCATACGATATATTTTATACTTTTCATAAATTTTAATCTTTGTTTCTAGAGAAAATACCCCAGTCTCAGGAGCACAATATCATTTCTATAGCCAGATGTATATTTTTGAAGTAAAATTCCTTACGAATTTTCGAAGGTTTGTGTGTACTATCTGTTGAAGGTGCTCATATATGGATATAAATGTATTGAAATGAATAGGGTGGTTGAAATGAATTTTTTCTGTTATACTAATATATTTCCAATTTTTCTGAATGCTGTGTTAGACTCATATGTTACAGAATATGATAAGGAATGTAAATGCATCTTATGATTTTTTTTTATTTTTAATATCTTCTAAAAACAATAAATATGTCAAGGCTCATATTCCCCACGTTTTCGTGACATATGAGAAGAATGATGTGCCAAATCGTCGGTCGATTTTGTCATCTGACCGTGCCTCAAAATTACAAAGTGTATTGACTTTGGTTGGCAGACCTATTTTTCGGGATGAATTAGGTTTTTTGAGCGTTCACAGTACCTTAATAGAAATATCTAAAATTAGGTTCCATAAAATAATGTAATAAATAAAGTCATAAATTAGCGTCAAAGTAAAATTATAGTGTTTACATTAAAATGAAATTCATTTCACAAAATTTGCATAATTCTAGAGGGAAAAATATTTGATCAAATTTATTTCGTAAAATATTTTATAAAATATGAAAAAAAGTTATCATGCAAAAGTCTTCGAAATCATTTATTAGTAAATAATAAGAGACCAACTAGTATGTAGGCTTTTGGTTTTTTAAAGAGATTCCCTTTCAACCTCTATTATTTGCAAGAAATTTTTTGAATATATAGCAAAGAATAAAATTATGTGTATGGTATGAAATAAAAAAATTGTTTTAAAACTGTCTACCATTCTCCTTTAAATTCTATATGCACTTACACATTATAATGACCTTGACGAAAGTCATTATCTTAAGATCATTATTTGAAAGTTTTGACTAACAAAAAAAATGCACTTGACTTATGTTATAGAGGCAAAGAAAATATATGAATCTTAAGACAAATGAAAATTTCAATTTTAATTTTATTAAAATATCAATAAAACTGGTTATTTTAGATTTATATCTTTAGATAAAAATTTTAATTTTTAAAGAAAAAATGTTACCAATTTTGTTGATAAAACTCTATTATTTTGTTATAAAAATCATTAGATTTCATTAATAATAAAATTTTGTAATTTTAATTCAGTTTTTTCCTATTATATTTAATATAAATTTGTATATGCTATGAGTTTAATATTTTTTATGTGATTTAGAGCATCATTTTTATTGGTAAACATCTGATTTAAAGAAAAGAAATAAAGTATATAAAACACATCGATGATGGAGGAAATAGTAATTGTGCAATAAGATCATTTTATTCCAGATTCAGAAGTTTTGCAACTTCAATTCTTCTATTTGATTTTTTATTCTATTCTTGCAAATTTGTTGAGAAGAATGACAAATTGTATTATAGTAAGAGAAGAAAACACATTTAACAATGTAATGGGATATCACTAAGTCGATGAGTTATTTTAAATTTACCGGTATAAGTAATATAATATTCAGATGCCAAGTGATGTGAAATTGTTTTTCGTGGTGATTCGATAAGTAATTCGTTTCGTTTTTCAAAATTATTACTCTCTATTTCCAAAATATTATAGTAATACATCATTAACGCTAAGACAAATTTAACTGTCGATAAAAACAACAAAAGAAAGGCCACTAATTTATTTTGTATAGCTGTAGTGAACATACATTTTTTATCAACAACTTAATTTCAAGAACTGTCGTAAAGTGTATAATTTAATTTAATTTTAACTACATCTATACGAAAAATGTATCTTTATTGGTAATTTATTAAACAAATACGAAATAAGCAAAATTGGATTAAAAACAATCTTATCAAGACGATTATTCAATAATTACCACCAAATCCACATTTATCAAAACTTTGATGTTTAATCATTTGGTTAACACGTGCATTTGCATGACATTTGGTCGCATATATAATGTTTAATCTGATCATGCTGTTACATGTATAATAATACTGCATATAATTCAGATATAACCACAGATGTTTTTTGTACTTGTGTGGTGTATCTAAATTAAACATGCAACAGAAACAAAGAATTATGACACAAAATCATTGAGCAAAAAGTATTAAGTCAGTAAGATTTCACAGAGAATGCAAAACTAATATCAGGGTGTATGATGTTTGACCAGAATTTCTAAATTAGCTTTAAATAACTAAACTCATGAAACGATGAAAAAGAACACGTGCATGTAGGAATAAAAGACTGGAGAGTGTGACAGTTAAAAATTTCGCACCTGGAGAATCTTTATCTCTTAATGCCAATATCGATTTGATTGGGGAGGAGGGAATTCCTTATCTTATTTTAACCATTATTCCATAATGGTTAATTTAACCATTATGCCATATACAAAATACAAGGCATTTTCACTAAATGCTATTTTTTAAAGTACAATCGAAACATTTTCGATAGTTAAGAAAACTCAGTAAGTATTGGATGAGTTAGATTGAATCATTTTTGAATAAACGTCGCCTTAGAACCATATGAATGTCACTGGCAACAGAAGTAGAGCAGCAGAGCTGATTCAATTTAGAACTGACGAGGCTTAAAACATTCAATTTATTATGGGTTGATGGAAAAAAGTGAACTGTTATATTAGATGTCGTCTTCGTTCTTTAACCATCGCTCAAGTTTAAGACTTGCATTACCAAAGTCTTTTGCATCACTTAGACGTTAATTCAAAATCTATTAATTGACGACTGAACTCCTGATTCATGGTCAGATGATGTTAAGAAAACCTAAGAGATGGTGCTTCATTAACCTAATTTCTCCCTCATAGTACATAAAAGACTTTGCCATCAAATTCAATTTAACTTTAAACAACTGCATTTTCACTACTGACTTTAGTGAATTCAAAACTTTGTTAATCACAAAGTTAATGACCTAAAAAATCTAATTACTTTGGCTTCCTGAAAAGAAAATCAGGATCCCTAACTCTTTGACATTAATGTACATCAAGGGATCAACTTTAATTATTTGCCATTAATATACATTTTTTTTCATTACTCGTTCAATACATATAATTTTTCGACTAATACAGTAGAAATCTAGCTATCTTTTTCTAAATTGACTTGGCTAAGCGATTTGTAAATTCTAGGCGTATAAACAGGAAAATAAATATTTATAAAATTTGAAACTATTAACTAAATAATAATTAATAAAACTACAACATAATTATGAGCGAAGAGTCTCACGGTGTTATTGTAAACTTTTAGAGAGCCCAATGGTAGAAGAATAATTACTTAAGTTTGGTGCATAATTATAGAAGGAAATAAACCTTCAGGGAAAAATGAACAGCAATTGATGTGGTAAAAGTGAATATATATTGCAGTTTCTCTGTGTAAAAGTTTCAATTGGAATTCATTACATTTTGAATTCTTGGACTAGACATTCAAGTGGCGTTTGCTTAATAGTTAAACTAAATCCTTTTTTTTTATCAATCTAGCATCAACCTACTGAATTATACCTTCTACTTTTATGTTTTTCAACATCATTTAAAATATTTTGCATATCATATATGAATTTAAATATATGAGAATCATGAAATCTCACAATGTGAATAATTACAAGAATTTTGTAGAGAATGCAACTTAAATATTTTATTTCATGAAATTTATATCATAAAGGCATCTATATTTTTTAAAAATATTTTTTTGAAAACGATGTGTCCATGAGTTTGTGAACTTTGACACATATATGATATAACGTTTTTCAAAAATTGCAGTTTATATTTCAATTTATATGTATGTATATATATTAAAATAATATTTAGATTATCATTTTAATTGATCCAATTATAATTTTATAATAAAGAAACGAAAATAAGAGCAAATTACATTAATAGCCAGAAAATTCATAAGAGCATTAACACACAGAAAAACTTAGTTATAACAATATACATTATGTTTCATCAAATGAAAAATCATAGGTTTAATTGTAGGTAAATTATTAGATGTATAGGCAAATCATATATTATCTTAATGGTAGGTAAAATAGAAATTAAATTTATAATTTGATTTAAAAAGTTGATACATAAATTTCTAAAAATTAAAGTTATTTATTCACTAAGAATATTAGATACCATTTGATAGTTACAGTTATTGATAACAGATGGTATCTATAACTGTATAGTTTGATTATAAAGAGATAACTCAATATATAATTGAAAATTTTCTTTCTTCAAAATATATTTAAATTATGTCTGACTTTCAAATCTATCTCTTAAATTTTTTAAAAATTTCTTCCATATTTTTGCAATGATTTTTTTTAGTTTTGTAAAAAAAATGTTTCATAATCTTCTTATTTATTTCTTTATATATCCAGATTTATAATATATTCTTGTAAAATAAACTTTGATACATTTGTTATTAATTGAAAAACTTTCGTCAATGCATTTCTTAAAAATATTTCTAATAGTCTTTTTCTTCAATGAAAATCCAATCTTGGAGGATATTACATTTCGAAAATGAACTTTTCAAAGTACTTAACAATTTTCTACTTCTTCACGTAGAGATTATGATACTTTTTTGTTCGATATTTAATTGAACATTGTAATTCCTTTATCGTTTATTCTTTTTCTGTCTATAGAATATGAAGCTTGGTCAAACAAAAACAAATTTGCATGATATCTAAAGAATTTTACTCTGACGCAATCTACACAAAATATTTCCAAAGAAAAAATGTTATTTAATTTATTTTCATTATTTAATTGCAATCAAAATATTAATTTATTATATCAATTTAATTTGTTATTAAGTATATTTGGTTTAATTTAAATAATTTAGTTTTAATAAAAACTTCCTAAAATATTAAATTATAGGCTTAGAGTGATTCAAATAATTAGTTTCTAAAATTAATTGTAATTTAATATATATCAAGGAGGCAAGAAACGAATTGCATAAAATTCAATCAGTCATTCAATATTTGCGCTGATTATAATAAGTATGGGGTATTAAATGTAATGCATAAAATTTTATTTATGGTCATAAAATAAACCTAAAAGCCGTTTTAAAGATATTATTATGTGTTAAGAGTTACGTATGAAAGTTTTAGAATTGATGTGCCTTTATTCCCACTACATTCACTGCAAATATTCCTATTTGAAACTCTTGACTTTATTTCGTAGCATATGATTATCTTAACTGCGTACGAAATTTAAAGAAAATGTCCTGTTTTCGAACGTATTTAAAATATTTTGATTGATTATTAACTTTACGAGATTAACAATTCCCTGTGGAATTCTATTCTTCCTCCTTTCTAATTAAATATAATGTTTTTTTAAAATTACACGTGTATTTTAAATGAAATTAAATATTTTTATTGCGTGTAAGAAAGAAGTAATTCACAGAATTAAAAAAAAATTAATACAAATTTACGAAAAAAATTAAATTCTGAATTTTATTTAGTAACGTATCAGAACAGACTCAAAATTTATTCTTTTAGATATACATATTTAGTAATACAATATAAAAAAGATTTGCTTTATTTTTCATTTGTCTATAACGTTAGTACTGAGTTTTATACTCTATAATTAAATATTTAATTCACATTATACGTACATTAATGTATTTTCTAACATTGTACATGCGCATATATGTATGCATTTTCTTTACTATGCTTAAGAAAATTTAAATATTAAAATTATTTTAGAAGGAAATAGAAATAGTTTAGAAAACAGAATTTATTAACATTTTCAAAGGATAAGAAGTTTATAATTATTAAAACTCATTTTTTTTCAAATTATAATCAAACTCCTAGTAAATTGTATAATGATAATTGCATACCAATGTTCAACACTGAATAACAAAGGCTTCAGGCAATTTACTTGGTCCATGGGATAGGCAAGAGTAGTACAAATATAATTTTTAGTTCTAATTGAAAATTAGATCGTTCCTGCGTCAATTTGTCATCATTCACAAGACTTGGTTTCTTCATTACACTACGCAAACCTAACAATAGTTAAAATATTGACTTCTATTGGTGAGTCTGCTCCAAAGAAGATGAAGATGGTTTTATAGATTGAAACGGTTTTGACAACAATTATTTTGGGATCTGAAGGACATAATTCTAATGGTCTTCTAAGAAAAAAAGAAACTAGATCAATAAAAAATAACACACAGTAAATTACTTCATTTCCATTCCTCATTCCTATTGTCCCATTTCACATTACTAATACAATTACTTTTAGAACTACCCTTGTACATCTGGGTATAAAATTGAAAGGAATACACCCTATAACAAAAAAAAAATCTGAACGAAGAAGTAATTGCCAAATTGTAATGACATTTCTTATGCAAAGACATTTGGATTGAACATGCAAATGATTAAAATTGGTGTTCAATGAATGAATAGAGGCAGCTACAGCTCAACGAAACTACTCACTCAGCAGATGTATATAAGAAACAATTCTCAAACGGATAGTCAAATTCCATTGCGATTTAGTATACCTTTCAATGACTGAAAAAATGCTACGCAAGAGGTTACGAGCTCATTTCCAGCAACTGTAAGAGTTTAAAAGAGGTCGTATCATTAGACTGAAAGAGGCTGGTTGGGCGAAATGAAGAATCGCTTGTCATATGGGTCGAACGGAAGACGCAGGCAAAAATTGGTAGATAATAGCAGATTTCTGAGTCATAATGGTAGCAGTCCAACTAGGGCCACAGCAGAGCGGAAGGACAGAGTGATTGACAGATCAGCTGTCACAGCGCCTGATTCATCATTATCAACCATAAGACTTGCAACCCACACTTGAGTGTCCCTCATAACCATTCACAGAAGGCTCATAGATCAAAATCTTAGCTCGTACCAACCTTTACGCCACCTTCCGCTCACGTCTGCATACTGTCGAGTCAGATTACAGTGTGCTTGGCTTGATCAGGTTGGAATAATGCTGACTAGGGACGCATAGTGTTTAGCGACGAATCCCGCTTCTAATTGCGTTCTGACGATCATCGAAGAAGGGTCTGAAGACGCCAAGTTCAGTATACCGATCCTGCTATCGCTATTGCACGCCCCACAGGTCCTGAACTAGGAGTTAAGGTCTGTGGAGACATTTCCCTTAATAGCCGGACCTATGTGGTTGTCAACAAAGACACACTTACAGCACTGATGTACGTTGACGACATTCTGAGACCTATTTTGCTATCTTTCCTTTTGCAATACCCTGGCCTTATTTTTCAGCAAGATAATGTCAGACCACATACGGCACTTTTTGCTATGATCGGTCTTACAGCTTGTCAAATACTTACTTGGCCAGCCAGATCGCTCTCCAACGCTTTCTTGGCTAGTCAGTGTGTTATATATTCCTTTAAATGGCTATGAATATATATATATATATGTATATATTCCTTTAAAGTTAATTGTAGGTTTCTTGAAGTTAAAGACAATCTGTATAATCTGATCTCTTTTGGAAGTGGTCCCTATTCTATTAAAGATATATTCTCATAAATGAGATTATAAGGCATATGTGTCCCAGGATTATCTGCAAGATAATTGTACTGTGTGCATTTGCTTCGATTTCAGAAAAATCACTTAAGTTAAAAAATAATTAAATTAAAATACTTTCTTTGTAATTCTAATTTGACGCTGAGTAATGTATTAATAAAAATTCAGCTGATATTTATTCTATAATATTAAAGGTGAAAGTTTTATAAAATTACAATTAAAAATTTGTGCACGAAGGATTTTTTTTTTTAAGATTAAAATTTTATAGGTATTATTCTAATAGATCTTTTTTGTGATAGTGTTAAATCTGAAAAAAATAATTCTTCTATTTTATTAACAATTCTATTTAGACAGTGAACATTTATAAAAATGTTCTTAAATAATTAGAATTTACAGGTTAACCGATGAATATATTTCGTTTTGTTGTTTTTTCGCTTATATTGCTGAATTGAAGGCTATCTAATCAATATATTTTAAAATTGGAATGCTATTAATTCCCTTCAGTTTTCTCTTTTTTAGTTTATGTTTGAATCATTTGATATTTTTATTTTCTCTTTTAAATATTATGTTGCAATTTTATGTTGTTTTTTTCAACCATTGCTTTCTTTCGGACTACTCTTAAACGTGTCATCACTGCATCATACGGTAATTAACTAAAATAATAAAAATTTAAGTAATATGCAAGTGAAAAGTAATACATAAGACTTTGTAGTATTTTTTATTTCTTTCCTTGAATAATACCAATTATTTTCAATCAAAATAGCGTAAAACTAGAATTACAAGGAAATGAAGTAAAATAAAATATAAAATATTAAAATCGATTCGATCATTTACAAATTTTTTGAATTAATCGAGCTGATTAACTATGCTATATCATTTAGAATTTAATTAACAACAATTCGAAGAAAAATCTAATTATCTGATGAATTTAATGGAAAAATGATTACTGATTTTTCTATATTCTTTAGAAACTTTTAATTAGTTCTCGAAATGTAACTGAGTTCATAAAGTTTAAATACGATAGAGAATATCTTTAACTACAAGACAAAATACTATAAAATAACCGCAAACGTAAAGATCAAAAACATATGAAGCGGTATCCATGCATAAAAATCATAAATTTAAACTTCTTGAAACATAATGCGTTCTCTTTACTCTGGTAAGCTCATTTTTAGAATTTTTAAGATCTTCGCTTGGTAGCATTACGTTAATGCTTCATTTTAACATTTTAATTCATTTCTTAAGGAATGAACTTAAATTACTCTCTCTGGTTCTCTTCTTAAATTAAAAAGACTTTCAGAAGGTTTCGTAAATTAATTTAAGCCTCAGCAAAACTAACTGCCCTGTCGTCAAGCAAGAAAAATTCCTCGAGTTTCAACCATAATGCCGAAAAATATAGAAAAGAGATTGTTTCTTGAATACTTGCAAAGTTACATGTAATAGAGGTAAATGAATATTTTGTAATATTTGTAGACTTACATGTAATACATTTATTTTCTTCAGATGTTTCAGAGCTCTGATATGTACATAGATTAAAAAGAAGTATTATGTTAAACCTCTTTTTCAAAATTATTGAGAAAAAGAAAAAAGTATATTTTGCTGTCAAATTTGTCATTTCCCATTATTATGGAAGATGTTGATAACATGAAAAAACAAACAAACGAAAAACTAAATAGATTTCACTTTATGTTTCAAAAGAAATATTTTTTTGAAGTGCATGTTCAGTTTGATATAGTTATAGCTGTAAATTTAGTTTTACATATTTATAATGATGATAATCTTTTACTATTTTGTTTATGAGTTTAATCAATTTAAAAATAGAAATTTAAAGGGAGCACAAAATTTTAAAATAAGCTATTTATCAAGTTTTTCTTTTTGGTATTAAAGAATAAATAAATTGAATGTTTTAATTATATTCTATTATATATATATATATATATATATATATATATACGTATACTATTAAAACGAATGAAGCAATATGGAGATATATTTTATTTTAACGGAATTTTCGCATACAAATGAATTTTCAAACAATTATGCAAGTAAGTAAATTATGATAATCAATTAATGAATACCTAAAATTTAAATTATTATAAAAATGAATCCAAATGGTGTTTTGCATAAGAAAGAGATATTTCAATTCTGTGTAAAATTATTATTATTATTAATTTTCCTAATTATTTGAGTTTCATTCTCTCAATATCAGATAGTTTTACCCATGGCTGAAATATGTGTTCACATACAAAATCAACTATTCTCATTAACTGAGGGAGGCCCATTATAAAGGCATAATATACCCGATTGAATTGACTTCGGCATTTGGAACCGAATAGTGTTGCCATTTCTAGTGCTGTAAGGAATATATGGACCATGGGAAAACACAACGGCAAGGTGGTTCTACTAACAGGCAAATGGAAAAACTACAGAATTGTAAGCGTTTGATAGAATCAATGTGATAATAGCTCTCACAAATTTTATTTGTACTAAGCAAAGATTTGACGTGTAACCAGTACATCTTTGACTAAAAGGGTTATTTAAGGAAGACTTCGATAAGAAAGTATAGTATATCGACATCCATTGATTTAGTTACCCCTGACGGATGTACACTAAATAGCTTATTTAGAATGGTTCCAGACTCCTTCAACCTGGAATCTCATTGATTTGAGAATAATTATTTGGAAGGATGGCCCTTGTTTGTTCCGACTGATTTCGCTCGTGTCAAAAATGCCTCTGCGCAAAAATGCCTCTGCTCACGAAAAGATAATTTTTGAGTTTCATGAGTTCGTTGTTCAAATTATCGAATGAGTTTGTCAAACTGATCAAATATTTGAATAGAGTTAGACATTAATTTTACTATCAGATATCTATGATCTTCAGATGAAAATCAAGCCGGTTATATTATGAATGTACTAGTTGCAGGATTATTGTACTGGCTACAAGATTATAGATTGCTTAAGGACGATAATTAGCCAGTGAATCAATAGTTCATTCACTATATGTAACTATCTATGAGAAGTTGTTATAAAATTTTATCTACCACTATAAAAGAATCTAAATTTATGAATAAAATTTATTCTGAATATATTAATTTATTTTAAATATATTAATTTATTCCTACATTCATAATGCTTTATATCATAACTATTGAGATATCTTTAATTGTTTTCAGAAATCCTTAGATAATCCATGAAGTAACCCGTAGTATTAAAAAGCTAATAATTCAGTCTGATGAATTCTATATTGATGACCTTCGTATAGTAAAAAAAATGCCGAGAAAAATGTGTTATTCTAAATGGTGACTATGTTGTCAAGTCTCAAGAGTAATAAATAAAAATTAAGTTTTAATATTGGTTATTTTTTGTGGTAATTAAAATTTTACGTTACCACGGCTAATTTAAATCTACGGTATCTAAAACAAAAAAAAAACCACTAATAGCTGTAATGTACCACACTGTGTGTATGAATATAACTAAATATGCATAACAAGTTTTATCCAAGCATATATCTGTTATATCATAGTAACACTTAAAACTTTATTACACCAGTCATATACATATGTATAAAATTCTAATGATTTTCGTCCATTTTGATTTATTTATTAGTACACTTTTTTTTTATTCTTGAAGTGCATATGTAAAGAATAAGCCGAAACTTTGCCAAACTGCTTGAATGAAATTTTAGTTTGTATCTCGTAATATTGTGAACATGGTATCAGTAGCTTATGAATTTCAATAATATAAATGATTAATATAATGAATATTTGTATGCTATGTGTAAATTTGTTTCGATATTATTTGATCGTAAATTTCATATATAAAATTAATTTAAGCCCTTAGACAGGAAACTTATGTAACTTAATACCTCCAACAAATTGGGATACTGCATAACAATCTAAATGAGTGTTGTAATTTTAATTGTGAACAACCTGTGTAGGAAGAATTTAAATTTTATTTTTACATAAATGAATTTTTATTAATTAAGAAATAATCTTCGAAATATCTGCACTTTGGGTTAGAGAATAAATAAGCTAGTTATGTATGAAAGATAAATTTTAATTTGTGAAAAAAAATAATTAATATCTTACCAATTTTTAAAGAGGAAAATGCTAATTGTAGACTCAAAATGAGAGTCAAAATATTAATTCATCAGAAAGTTCACCGATTTCCATTTATGATCGGTATCATGATCGTTTTAAGAGCCAAATGTAACTTAAAGTAGTGAACAGTTGTATAACTTTAATTTAATTTAAGGGGACTTAGTACCTTATGAAATCAAAAGTAGAACATTTTGACAAACTTTTTTCGATTCTCCATAAATCAACTATTTTTGCTCATTTCAATATGAAACTTTGCCAATTTGTGTAATAAAGTGCATAGTTTAAAATATTGGGTCAAGTTTTGCTCTTAAATTAATATATTTTCTTATACAACATGAAATTTGTGTACAAAAATTTGAAAAAATAAATTAGCTTACCTTACTTACCCCACAAGATAACATTTGAAAGATGTACAGTAGAACCATAATTCTTATACCAAATTAAAGCTAAATAATGATCTTATTCTGTAAACCTCAAATTTTAAATTTATCTTACATTAAAAAAGTTGAAAAATTAAATAAGTTATCAAGTTTGTATTTAGTAACTTTTTTTCATGTATTATGTTACAAAATAAAATCTAATCAACCTATCAGCAAAACTGAGGTTCACAGGATAATTATTTACAAGTACAACACTCATCTAAAATTTCAAAACTCTTCATGCAAAATATTTTTTTTTAATTCTGTGGGAAAGTGTGAAAGTAGCAAACTGAGAAAAAGAGGTTTGTTTACATAGCATTACATAGAACAAGCCACTTTAGACATTTACATTTTTTGTTTCACAGGGCGTAATAATTGACAGATTTTGACGCGGTTTGCTTTAAAATGCTCCTAACATTCAACACTAATTTTTAAAAACAAATTTGAAAAATAGAATTTTTGAAGGTGCAAAGGTACTAAGTCCCCTTAAATAAACCCTATAATGAAATATAGATTTATATTAATTTGGTAAAATTTCAGCAATATGCTGCCAATGTTTGGTAAGATTAATGTTTCTTGCTTTTGATGTATTTACATCACACTAGTACTAAGTTGTAACTGTCTTAGCAGCAATGTTAATAATTTTGCATTTATGATACGTGTACTATTACACTACTTTACTATTAAATTTTATGATTCTATACTAATATCCTTAGTATTTATTTATGTTAAAAGAAAAACTAATCATTTTCTTCATTCTTCACCACTTAATTGCTAAATGGCTTAGTTCCACTTATTGCACAGCAATCCCCCTTATTCCAAATGACAAATGAATCAGGATCTACATGAATCTTGAGGGCCACAAGACTCGTGCCAATGGACATTTGATTACAACACGGATAATAGAGTATTATTACTAACGAAAAGTATATAATTTTACTAATATATGAGATGAGTATCTACAGAATATTTTATAAAGCTTGTAAGTATTTCAAATTAATTGGAGCAAGAATAAATGAATTAAAACGTTCTTCAAAGAATTTACTAAAATAATTTAAATTTCAATTCAATATAATTTTATAAAATGCTTTTATTTAATTTTTTTTCTGCAAATTTTTTTGATATTTTTAAAAATATTTAAATTTCTAAATTTTAAAATGAGATTAAATAATCTTCTTAACAGTGAAACTGGACTTAATTATAATAATTTCTAATATTTAATGAATGACATCGGCTATGATTGATGAGAATAATAAAACAAAAATTTGATACCTCCTGTTTTGACATTTGTTACTCTAAGCGTAAGCATTTGGAAAACACAAAAATCTCATGATCACATTAATGTTCTCAGATCCTTGGATATTACTTAATTCTTAGCATTAAAATTGTATACTGATGTTTTTATTTCATCATTTTCTCTAATTATACGTGTTTAAAAATTATAATCATTTTTTAATTTAAATTTTCATACATTTCATTTTCTTAAATTTTTGTAGTACTTTTTTAATCATAAGTATAAGAAAGAAGTATTAAATTCACGTTTATTCACAACAATTTCCTTATTTAAATGTAATTATAAGAATATTTTAATTTATGGAATTAATGAAAGGAGTTTTATTTATTATAGAGCTTTTGCAACTAATTTATAAAATAATTGTTACACAATGCATATGGCTATATGTGATAAACGTAGCTTTAAAACTTAAAATTACGTTTCATGCATGCCATGTATTAATGTAATGTTATTTTTGAGATTGTTTGAAGCATATGCAATTGTTTTCACAAGTTTTTAAAAAATGTTATAGGAAAATCTTATCTAATTTAAATGAACGTTATTTATACGTATGAGTTTTTATCAAGAAAAATGAACACTTTATTCTTATCAACACTAAGCGAAGTGGCAGGCTTCGTGGAAAGCGATGTTAAATTCAATGTGCGATTTCGAGTTTTGATGCTATTAAAGTAGAATTCGCATGCAGAATACGAAGAGTTAAATCTCATTAAAAGATATTGGTTTCAAAAGTGCTTGCGTGTTAATTAATTGAATTTTGTAAAACGGACATCACATTTCATGCTCGACTCTAGAGTGTAATCATAAAATACTTTCTTTCACTAATAGCGTTATTGTTCTTTTATTTCGTCACGGAGGGAAAAATTAATAATTTTTATAATTATTTAAATTTTTCAGAAGTTTTATATTAAAGCTGTTTGCGTATATTACTGTACGCTTTCCGATGTTGATGAAGTGTGAATACAATTCAAAGTAGTCAATAGGTATTACACTTTACTATAAAACTGTATATCTGTCTTAGGATTCATGAAAAACACGATTGTGAATAATGAAACAAGTTTATAATAGAAATGTTTGAAGAATAAATTTTAAATCAATCTGTTTCGGAATACTTTTCATCATAAAGACTAAAAGTTATATTAAAAAAATCACTTAACATTTGTACTTAATATATGTGAAATATTTAAAAAGAAACATGGTTAATCTGGTATTTTCACCCTTTTAGTGTAAAATCTGCTAAATAAACTTTTAATTAAACTTATTTCATCCTAATATCACCCATTCCCAGATTATTGAAAAAATCTCTTTACCATTAAAGTTCAGAGAATTGAAATTAAAAGTAAAAGTGAATACTAAGGGTTTTGAAAATAATTTTCCAAAACTATTTATTTTAGGATAGGAAATTAGAAAATAAATAAATTATTGGTAACAAAATTGCAATTAGGCAAAGAGAACTTCTTCCCACTTACATAAATTAACAACACATGCTGACATTCTCAAGCGCAGTTAAGAAACAACAACATTTTGAATAGAAAACATCAATCAAACTTTACATTTTGTACATATTTATTAATTATCGACGCCTAAACGCTTCTCTAGGAGTCTTTACATCTAACTCAGCTTTAGAAAAGCTATGTAAACTCAAGCGGAAACTTCCCAAACTTCCCGAGCAAATTTCGAACATTAAATTCAATTCATCTTAGCCAGAAATAACTCGCATTCATCATTCCGTACCAAGACCTAACGTCTAAATAACGATCATTTAATATGCAAAAGCACTTACCCATGTAATAAGTCGCACTGTGCATTGTTGGCCTGTGTATCTTTCCGGCTTAATTATAGCGTTTCCGTCCTTCTTTTAAATTCAAGCATTCAAACAGAGAAGTGAAACATCGCCTTTCTTAATAACAGTTACGCCAGAAATTGCCTAAATTAATTCTCGGCACATGGTTTTCCATGTTGCTTCTGTCACTGGGGTAGCTGCACTTTAAGGGTAGCGCTCAGCCCATTCTTAGGATTGGATCGTCTATGATTCTTAATTAAGAAAAATACTTGATTATGTTACTAGAAAGATGCTCTGTAATATGGTCGAAATGTTCTTAAGAAAATGTATTGAAGCTGCAAATTTGCTTAAGATATATGTCCGTTTAAAATGAGAAAATTTAGTACGCACAAGGGCAGGTTGTTCATGGAAATTAATGCTTCGGAATTAATTATTCGAAGCATCATAATTGATTTTTGCTTTATTTAATTGATTTATATTGTAATGCAATATCCTTCTTATTTGAGAGAAAATTCGTAAGAGGATTAATTCTAAGTAGGTCATAGATTTTTATGACGTATCTTTCATTTGATAGTTTGCCAATCCTGTCTAATTTGTATTTAAATCTAAAATGTAGGATTATATTAAAATATCATTATATATTTAAAAATGATTTGTTAATTTATATTAAGTGTTTGTTTATACGTATTTTTCAAAATTGTGTAGACTGTTCTTTTCTTGTTTCTTATACACATGTTTGACAACATATTTCTTGATATACGTTTATCAGAGTTAAATGTAATAATTTTCCCTAGTTATATGCCCTATCCAATTACCAATGCTTTATTGTAAGGCTTTTGTAATTATTTCACTTGCTATTTCGTTTGAGTGAAAATTTCTTTTCGCTGCATGAAATATAAAGGTATATAAACCATGAATATTAATTAATCATTCACTAATATTTAATCACATATAAAGTTAATTTAAAAGTAATTATTTTGTATACAAGTGAAACATATTATGTTTTTTTTCTTCAGACAAAGCTAAGTGTACATTATATTATGCTGGATTCGCTTGTTAATATTCGCATTAAACTATTTAGATTAATATTTCATACTACACCTGAAGAAATACTTTTACGATCTAAGTAGAAAAAATACATATCTCCATTATGATTGAAAACATTAGATGATAATTAATGATACTTAAAGTTCACCTAGAATAGCTCTTTTGTGAAGAAACTTAATAGTTTAATGCAAATATTGTTAAGCAATCATAATATTATTCCGGGATTACATGTCAATATTTGCTAAAAGAAATCTAGAATGATGTTACAATCTGTAAAAAGTATAAATTCTTTAACATTTTTAAAAGGTAGCTGACAGTGTTTTGATTATATAAATTTAATTCGGAACTTAAAAATTCGTTTAAGCACATCGTACAAAAAATTAAGTGTGGTATATCAATTTCAATTTGATCTAGAATTCTGAGATAAGCTTCATTTTAGAGGGTTCTTATAAAACTTATAGCTTAAATATGTGTGGTTCAATAACTCTCCAAATACTCGGCACAAGTAAGTTACTTCAATTAGCATATATTTTCATACTCTTTCAGCAGCTAAAACTTCACGACAAATTAAGAAAACAAAATGTTCTATATAATTAAAATTAAAGTAATAAGATACAAAAGCAAAAAAACCTAATTATTATATTTTCTTATTTATTTGGAATTCTTAGATTATTTTTCTGATTTCGTATACAATTTGTATATTTTCCACAATTATTTACAAAAAAGGTGCTACATTTTCAATAACACTTCATTTATTTGATATTTTTCAGCAGAATTTAGATCGATATATGGAAAATACTAGAAACAGAGCATTTATTTTTAAACATTTTCTCAAAGTGATTTAAACGTTCTGAAGATGGGAAATTAAGGTTTTTATTTCATTCTGAATATTACTGCGTGATATATTTTAAAGATTTTCACAGTAAAAATATAATTGGGTTATTTTTCCTTATGATATGATGCAACATTTTTAAAAATGAGGTTAGAGATAAGTTATTGTCCACTTTACATGACGGTAAAACAAAATGTAGAGAATCGTCACAAGTAGTAGTTAAAAAATACTCACAAAAATAAAAACATTTTTCTACATTTCTTTCAGAATAAATCTTCTAATAAAGGATTCACAGGATTAAACAAATATTAACGCGTGTACTCAATCGATTTTGAAAGAAATTTGGTAACGTTATAATACTTCTCGTGATTATTCCTGAGATAAAACTAAGCTCAATCCCTTCTTAATACTTTGCAATTCCCTTCCTCACAGAAAGCGAAAAGGAGTCATCTAATATATTTCATTCAATAATCCCATCCTTTTCAGCGTTTGAAAGATAAGAACATTTCCTTTGCTTAAATCTGGATAAAACATCGTTTCTTCCTCTCTTCTTATGACAAGTCGCTTCCGCTTTCTTTAGTTTCGTAGAAAAAAATACTTTGGCTTTTATGGCCAAGCACATAGCTTGAAAGCCTATCTCGGGTGCATATCCTAAGCACTAAACCTTCTGATGAGTCCCCTAAGGGTATTTTTGGAGGTAAAAGAAATGTGAGATAATTCTTTTTTTCCCTTTACGGAAGCAGTGTTACGAACTACAGCCAACTAAACGCTTTTTTTATCTTTCTTTCAACGAACTACTTTTTATGGTCACTTCTACTGCAGAAGAATCTTGTTCTTTTGTTTTGAAGAGTTCCTATTGTAGGTGTGAAAACCATATTGAAAGTACAAATTTTTTGGTATTAAAATGAGTTTCGATTTATATTTTTTTCAGGTAAATTTTTCGTTTAGTATTAGATTGTTATTTTTATATCCGAAATAAACATTTCATTTGAAATATAACTCAAAACATTAACAAGAAATGATATATGAATTTAAAACGATTTCATAAATCTTTCACCCCAATAATTTCGATAATTTTTACTATTCAAATATTAGGAACTATCTCACAAGTATCAAGGTAAATATTTTCTGATATGATATACTATTATTGAATCAATCCGGCTTTTAAAGCTGATAATGTTATTTCTTAATCAGTGGTTATTTGAAATATTAGTTTTACACTGATGAATTTAATTTCTTTCAGATGCATCAATTGAATTTTTGGTCCTGGAAATTAATTAAAATTTTATCCTTACAAAATGCAACAGTATGAAATAATGTCTATTTGCATTCTGTATAACTACATACTTAAACCAACATTATGAACCTCTTTGTATTTGATTTTCGGGCATGGTTCTTTATAGGTCACTTTAATCCATCGTATCTTTAAGGTGATTTATGACAAAGCTTCGGTTTGGAATTATTATATAAAATTCAATTCCTGCATATTGCAAATTTCATATTGTGAAGTATTATGCAGTAAAACTTTTATAAAAGTATTTAAGCATATAATTACAAGTTATCATTCGGGAAATCATTACTTTTATTTATGATAGTGTGGTATGGAATTTACAAATTGATGCTGTTGTATGATAATGATATAGTAAAAAACAGAAATACTTGCAATCATATAAAGATAATAATACTGGTTTTGCATAAGTTTTAGTTATCCATTTGCACTTATTAGAATGTAGGTATACGAATATTATTTTATGAAACTAAAAACTAATTAAAATATTTAATTAAATTTTTCTTTTATACACTTCTCATAACCACATATATAATAATCTTTGGTCCTTTTTCGATATCCATAACAAAAGAAAAATAATTCTGTTAACATTTGAATGGAATGTATTTTTTTGCAACATAAATTTCTTTTCATAAGACTATACTTAGTTTATTTTAAGTATGTTATTCTTTAACGAAATTTACATGATGTCTCCAAACTATCAGTTATAATATTTGAATTATTTTATTTGTATAAAGAGAATAAGCATCCATAGAGATTACAAAAAATTTAAATTTATCTTACTCAATTATTTATACTTAAAATTCAATTTTTAATCGATCCTATAATTCTATTATATTCAACAGTGTTATTTTAGCTGTATATTACAAGTCAAAATTTCTATAATATTACATAATATATAAAATTATAACATTAATTGCTCATCTATGTAATCTGCAGCCAATACGTAAAGTTTGACTTATTGTTATACTAAAGATGAGTTAAAATTTCTCGTTATAAAAAATAAACACTATACACAAAACTTTTTAAACTCATGCAAATAATTCTTTTGGGAAATAAATTATGTAATTCAATTAAGAAGTAAATTGATTGCTTATGTCAGTCAATTGAATTATTGAGGAACTGTGCACAAAACTTACTTTTGTTCATCAAAAGTAACTTACTTATAATTTGTGTTAAGTGAATATAAATTATCCCGACGTTAACTTCATATATAATAATGAATTTGAAAAATAAACTGCACGCGGGAGATAAAAATTTTAATCTGGGGATATGTAATGATTTTTATTAATAAAATTCTTGGAAAGCTTAAAATAACTAATAAAACAATTATATTTACTCTTGAACTGAAAAAGTATTCTTTAAAAATTTATTGTGAAAGCGTAATCTTTGAATGTGCACAAATGTATACAGCAGTAATTTTTGTTAATATTGCTGGCAATAATAATGTATAATATTTTAAAAATATGCCTGCATAATCCATAGTAAATATATAAATTACTTCCATGTAAATAAATATGATTTAAAGTACTAAAGATAATATTAATCTTTGGTACTAGATTCTTTGTTTCTTGTTCTCGGTTATGGAACATATCGAAATTTAGTTGGCATACAAATATAATTTATTTTAATAAAGGAAACTTTGGATTATTATATATATATAAATAATTTGTTCAAAGTAAAAATTATCATAACGGTTAAAAACATTTAATTTTAATATTAGAGCATTACAACACACACACACACATATATATGTATATAAAATAGTAGATAACCATGAAAATAATCCAGCAATAAAATGTTTAGAAATATATTAAAAAAAAAACATTATTAATACTAAAAGAATGAAAAAGTTATTAAAAGTCAAAAAATAAAGGAAAAGGAGCTTTAAATACAAAAAAACTAAAATGTATAGAAAATGAAACCAAGATTATAAAATAGTAAATGATTGTACTATCTATGATTATTGTATAAAAGTAATTTCTGTCAAGTTAAAGAATTCAAATAAAATCATTGCCCACGAAGAAACATGTTCATATAAATGATAATATTTAAAAGAATTTAAAAATTAAAAAAAAAATATTCAAATTTTAATTAAATAAACTGCAAAATAATTTGATGGCCATAAAATGTAAAGAGCAAAATCGTTCCAGAAAAATGGAAATTCTACGGAATTTGAAGAGAGGCTGCGAAACTGGTCGAGCTGGATCGGGCAGTTCAGCTAAAGTAGGACAGCAAGTTCAATCTAATTCAGTATTATCATACGCCCTCTCATATCCAAAATGCCGCACAAGAGAGAGCAGTTCAAACAGTGGCCTCTCCCAAAGTCTTAGGTTTGTAAACTCCTAAGCCAGGGATGGCGAACCAATGGCACGCGACACAATATTTTCGGCACGCCACCGATCTCAAAGTTCACTATAAAGCATATTACGAACGAACGCGAGTGTTCGGGTGAGCAGGAAGAGCGCTCATTTGTTATTGTAGTTACATCGTGGACTACAATTGCTAATGACTCATAGTCTGTTTACGCATAGAATAATAGTCAATTTCGTTGAAACAACTGTATTTTAAGATTTATTTGTGTTATATTTACGATTTTTAACTGTTATTTTATATGGCTAGTTCAACACAAAAAAAAGTGCAAGATAGTAAATGTATCAGAGAATTTCAAACATGGTGGAGTGAGAAATGTGGCATGATTAGTTAAGGCGACAAAGCGGTGTGTGTTTATGTTATGGAACAGTGGTATGTAGAACATCGTCTGTGAAACGGCATTTTGAAACAAAATCACTATTTCGTTAGACAAAAAAGTGAACCTTAGCAAAAGGAAATAATTGCAAGGGCAATGAAAGACAAAATTAAACAGTCGACGTCTATGATTAAATATGTTGGCAAAAATTGTCATACGAGCGCGGCAAATTACTCGGCGGAAAATATCATTGATCTGCATAGTAAACCTTTTCAAGAGGTAGAGTTTTTGAAGGATGCTTTGTTAACATGCGAGCCTTCACTTTTCGATGATTTCAATAATAAAGATAATTCAGCGCATCAAAAATACTCCTATATCTAGAAACACAATAAAAGAAAGAATCTTAAAACTGGCCGGAAATGTAGCAGATCAACAAAAAATTGACATTAACTCCGCTCCTTTTATATCTCTATGTCTTGACGAAATCACTAACGTCACTAAATTTGCACGTTTAGCTGCTTTTGCTCAATATTAAGTTGGAAGAATTAATTGCGATAACATCGTTGCTAACTGCTACAAAGGGCACATATATTTATTCGGCTGTCAAACTTTCTCTTGCTGAGAAAGAAATTGATTTGAAAAAAAATTGTTTCAGTAACAACTGATGGTGCTCCAAGTATAGTGGGCAAAAAAATGGTTTCATAAGTTTATTTCAAACAGACGTAAGACATTTGATTCTTGGATTCCCCTGCATCATTCACCAAACAAGCTTTGTGTACTAAGAGTGGTTTAATATCTCTTGATAATGTAATGGTGGAAGTCACAAAAATAGTCAATCTCATTTCATCGCAGGCTTTAAATAAATGTAAGTTTGATGCTTTGTTAAATGAAGTCAGCTAGATGTATAATTGCTTACTGATGTATAATAATGTTCTCTGATTGAGCCGCGGGAACGTACTTCAAACCATATTTTCATCCACCTATGCCTGCGAGTCATTTTTTTCAGATGAATAACATTAAAGGCTCTCTTAGAACCCGTTTCACAGATGACTCGAGTTCAGCATGCATTCTGCTAAAAGTAACGTCGTACAATCCTAATATAAGTTATTTGCCATCTAATCTACAGCAACAGAAGTCACAAAGATGTTACTTTAATTTGAATCACGCGTATAACTGAGACATTGCAAAATGTATTTTTTTTAAATAAATAAAGAGTTTTGAGTTGATAGTATTTAGTATTATTATTTTCCCAATAACGACGAAGTAAAAATTATTTTACGGCACGTCTATGACCTCGTTAAACATTTTTATAGAAAAAATGGCACGTTGAGACATGAAGGTTCGCCATCCCTGTCCTAAGCGAATTAAGCACTTATCCATATCGATCAGCACATCAATATATTTAGCTAGAAGGGGATGCCGAGCGACGCTATGTATGTCGCAACTCTGTCATGATTCGAATACAGGTCAAGTCAACATTCTTGGCACTTATAGCATGGTTGGATGAGGCGCGTCTTTCAAGGAATGGCACGTTCAATATGCAAAGCAACGATGACTAGGCCCTGGAAAATCCTAGACACTTTACCGTCATTTGAAATTAAGTGTGATTTTCTATTAACATTTGGTGAGCAATTTACATTAACAAGCTGATCAGCCCGATTTTGTACGATGACTCGTTAACGGGTGCTCGATATTTTCAATTGCTGAAGAAAGCAGTACTCAATTTTGTGTAGAATCTGCCTTTGTTTAATCATGGAAATCTATAGTTTTTCGACATGATGGCGCGCCTGCTCTCATGACATCTCCTTTGATGTAGTACACCGTCTGGGAATCCAGGAATCAAATAATTGGGTTGGGTGGTTCTGAAGAGTTGCCTCCGTTTTCACCTGATCTGACACCACTCGACTTTTTCCTGTGGGGATATCTGAAACAACAGGTGTATGCGACCCATTCACAAATATTGCAGGACCTAAATACAAAAAAACAAAGGTATGTTTTGACCTTTCTATTCTTCGCATTAATGCCCACATGGTTACTTTTCGAACAAAAAAGATATTACTCTATAACTTTGTAAATAATTTTTTCCATAACTTGTTTTGTTTTCCAGATAGGAATGTTAAATCAGCAGTGTTCCACCAATAGTACCGTAGGTACTGTTATTTGCCGTAGGTAGTTTTATTCATTAGTGTAGGGCTACTTTACTGTATCTAGACAACACTTTTATGAATATAGCAGCAGCCATTCGGACGTTAAGAGTGTGAAAAGGGACTTAAAAGGCAACCTGTATATATATATATATATATATATATATATATATATATATATATATATTAAAATGGAATCAAAAGATCAATGAAAACAAATATGATGTTTTGGGAACCAGAAATAGGCAAAATGTATAGTTATTTTCGATTTAGCTTCTTACCAAGCTTAAAAATCTAAAAATTTCAACTATAAAAAGAAACACTTTCATGAAACATGAATAATGCTATCGTGATCTCTTGAAATTAGAGGGAATTATATCATGTTTTAAGTTGATGGATAGGGACGCAAAAGCTATGTACTCTGAGATAAACGTTTCAAATTTCGTGCGCAGAATTTTTTAAACAGCTTAGAGCAACTTGTATTTGTACGAAATGTAGAGTAAAGACGTTCTTCTTTTTACCATATTCGTCATCACGTATCAACACTTAACACAACTTAGGTGAATGTAAATATGAACAAACTCTACTGTGTAATACGTTATTTAAAAAAAAAAAAAAATCAGAAATGTAACTGCTTAAAACTGAACCAGCCGTAGAGGGAAAAATATAGTGTAATATTTTTTTAATACTACTGAATTTTTTTAATACTATGATCTTTTACTCACTGAATAAGGTTCAATATTTAATATTATTTCCAATACCACTACTTGCTAGTAAGTTTTTACCAATACTATAAACTCAAAACATAACATTTGATGAATAAATGTGCTAAAATTTTCATTTATTCTTATCATTAATAAAAAAAATATGTTTTCTCTACCTCTCATTTATTTTTTTAAAATTTTAATCCTTTTTTTAAAATTTCTCTTAAAGAAGAACAGTCAAATATTTAATAAATGTGTTTAAGTACCACTATATTTTTTTTCCCCTTTTTTGATGCATACATTACCGGCAATTATTTATTTAAACGAAAAGCACCTATTAAAATCAGATAGCATCATCAATTACTAATGAGTGTTGGTTTCACTTAAAGTAGTTTTATTTATGAGACAGGAAATGAGGTAGAAAATAAAATTCTTCAAACATCATGAAACTTTTGAAAGGCTTAGGAAAAAAATTATATTTTTTTACTAATTTTTTTAAACAGCACCCAATGGTTCTAGGAATACTAAAATGTTAAAAAAAAAAGAATCGATAGCATAAAAAAGAATCATTTAAGTTTTCCATCCCTTAAACTAAATTTCGAAACAGCCATTATCATTACAGACTCACATTACCATTAAGATGCTCGCTATTTGAAAACCGTAACTTGTCTGACCTGAAGGGGAAAAAAAAACTAGAATGTATTTAAATTTGATGAAACGTGCTTTCAAAGGTAAACAGTTTTCAAAAAAACATTATTCTTAGCCCATTGCCCTCTCTCCATTACAAACTCTTGTCTTCTAATACTTAAATATATTTTTTTACCAGTATTCAAAGCTGTCTCATGAAAATTCAAAACTAATTAAAAGAATAATAAGTCGGATTTATAATAAATGAATTTTTTCAAAAAGCACAAATTTGAATAATTGTTGCTCCAGAAAAATTCCTATTAGCTATTTTTGAAGGATTTATTTATTAATTTTCTTTATTAAAAATCTAAATTTTGTTTAATATTGCCTTCGTAACGAAAAAAAGTAAATAAGTGAGAAACTTTGAAATATGTGTCTAAAAATAATACAAATGAAAAAAAAAAGTTTATAAGCAATACTAAGCATGATTTGCTAAGAAGGGACTAAAATGAAATAAATGTTAATATAACTTTAAATATAATTAAAAAAACTGTTATTCAGAACTACCATTTAAATATAAGGCTTATAATGTATTTTATAAAATAGTTTTAAAAAAGATTCTTAAAAACTGATCAACCAAATAATATAGATGCGACAACAATATTTTCAGATTTTTTTAAACTACAAATGAACTTAATTACATGCTTTATTCAGAAGTTAATCTATTTCAAAGTTTCAAATATTCCTTATTATTTTGGATTGTACCTATTTTTTCCCATTAGAGCTTCTTTTAAAAATTAAAAAAAATATTAAGTATATAATAATAATTATTATTAGACATTTTACTAGTGTTTGTTTTAAAAGTTTAATATTTTAATGAATTACTCTATTAAAATCAGGGTGTATTTTAAAATTTATATAACTCATTAAAATAGAGAGCTACTTTTTAATCATTTCATAATTTTTATCACTATTTCTCCTGAAGCTTATAGTTTATTTGTGAAATTATTAACTAATATTTGCTTAAATATATTATCATTTTTCATACAATATTAGTAGTAAACTTTCAAAAAAAAGATCTCCTAATGAAAATTTTGCATTATCAGTTTTGTGCGTGAATATGCGTGGTGCAAGCTTTTTTTTCTTTCTGTGGCCTTTTTAAAATCTAATTATTTCACAGATGATAATCGCTTAAACAAGATGCTAGCAGAAAAAAATATTAGGTTAATTAGCGTATTAATTAGTTAATTAATATTCAGCTAGCTAATTAGCTTGTTTTTCAACAATGATTACGTAAGTTCCAATTTGTTCAGAAAGACAGCGTTGAGCTGAAATCATTCGTAACACAGTTGCTAATTAACTGGAATTGAAACAAATACCCAACGGTGAATAGTTTCTTAATAAGTTATTAGATTACCAAAGACAATAGCATGGATTTTTTTTCATATTTACATTAATCTTTAGATTTTATTGAACTATTATTTTTTCGAATGTTTATTTTTTCGTATCAAGTAACTTAATAATGAGTGTGCTAATATATTAACATTGAAAAATAATTTCTGAGGTAAGTTCTCTTATTTCTTTTGAAACAAAGTACTTAAATCATTTGAGTTCCTATTTCTTAAAAACTGTTAATAAACGAATAAATTACAACTCGGACATACCAGGAATTAAAATATATTAATGTCAATATTATACTTTTTAATGTACAACTATCTATAGAAAATAACCAGCTTTGTAATTAGAAAAAAATCTTAATTAGCATTTTTACTGAAGCACCGGAGCACGTAACGTATCACCTGGAAAAAGCTCAATAAGTAAAAAATATTCAGATGTATGCATTTGTATACAACTTTATTATATTATAACTATGTATCACCATGTATACTATAGTACATGTAGTGTATGTAAGTACTACTATGTATCACCATGTATTTAAACAGATTAAAATAAAAAATGGTTAACCAAGGGAATAGATTAAGTATTCGCAAAACTATAGAAAATAAATGAAAGTGAAAGTGAAAATGTATTTTGATATGTTTTAATACTAATAATGGATCGTTCCTATGTACAGCTGTCTAATGATATCCTTATCGCTTTACATTTAGCTAAAATACTTATATTTGAGAAATTTACATTCTATTCGAAGACTCCTTTCCATTTTTATAACATATTTTATAGTTCTTGAAATTAAATATTCTTGAAGCTGTATGATTACTACATTTTTCCTTAAATTCTCTTGAGACTAAATCAGTAATGTGTTGCATTTTGAGCGGTAAATCCATCATAATTATGTTATTTTTGACAGTAAGTCTGAAAGTGAGATGCGTTGCTTGCAACGTGTTTCTTAAAATTCCACAAACGTGCTCAGTGTAACAATCAAAACTAATTCTATTTAATATTTGATTTTTAACTATCCCTCTATACTTGTTCTCATAAATGAGAAGAACCGGAAACCCTCAAAATCACAAACATCCTAATACTTGAAAGTTAAATTGATGTTTCCTTAATTTGTATTTTTAGAAAACTTTTCTCATAATTTTTTTAATGTATTGAAATCACATTAAAATTTATATTATCAGCTAATATTGATTTAAAACTCTTGCAGAGACTCTCTTCTATAACAACACCAAAAGTTAAGAAAGTGCCTCACTAACTAGTTAGAATGAGACGTCTTCTTTATCTTAGTTGTTCAAGACACAACTTTTCATCGGACCCCCTGGCCAAAGGTTCGAACCTCAAAGTCAAACATTTCTCTCTCTCCCTCCACGGGGATCCCCCGATCTTTCGAAGAATACGTTCTATGCCAAAAACCAATATCTGATTAATAAAATTTCGAATGAATTCAAATATTTATATATCAATTTTTAATTTAAGAAATGATTTATTCTTTGGACACACAGCTGAACAAATGTTACAGCAAATAATATACTAAATAACATTCTTATTGACATTGGCAAGAAATGTATGAAAATTGCTTATACCTGTAAAATTCTTTTAGATGCAAAAATAAAGATCAAAAAATTTCTGATTAATGTATGTTTTCAATATGTAGAACATTAATAAATTAGTAATAACATTTAAGAAACTTTAAGGTTATGCTTCATATAAATTATATGTATTCCACTTTAAACGGTATTTAATGCAAACGTACACTAAATTCAATATAGACATTAATAAAAATATCATTCAATGAAATAACAAAATAAACACTATTACATAAAAAAGCAAAAGGAAAATGTTAAGATAGATAATTTGAAACATCCTTATTTTTAGTTAATCCTTTAGAACTATTCTAAGTGTTACATGTACAGTTAGATTAATGATAATTTATAGAAATCAATTTCCTTTATTTTGATCTTTCATATAAGGAATCTTCATATTGAATATTACATTATATGTATTAAAATTTGATTGTTTTTCACATTCAGAATAATATGGCTCTAAAAGTATTAGAATTTTTACCAATTTCCACATTTTGGATCATCAATTTTTTTTCCTGTATTGATAGTATTAAATGAATGATTGTGAATAGGTAAAAAAGAGAAATGATATATGTTTTTATAAAAATAATGTAAAAGTTTATTAAAATTAATTTTTATTCTTATTCTATACGACTTTAAATTTTAATAATATTTCTTCTGTTCTGTCAGTCTCTCTCTCTCTATATATATACCAAAATACACCTTTACAGATATCCCTTCTATATTTAACGTATAGAGAGTTTCTAAGAAACAAGAAACTAATGGAGTGTGAGTTAGATTTTGGAAGTATTAAATTAGGCCTCATAATTTAAAAATCGGAAAGAATTCTGGGCGTTAAACGATTTTTAACTCTGGATTCGAAAGAGCGTTTTAGGTTCCAAATGACACAGACTGAGTTAATGTTATTATTAAAATAAAATGTACTTTGAAATTGAATACAGATCATTACAGATTACTAAAAATTTATCATTTATTAACGTACTCATGAAAAATCTTTCAAAAAATACAAATAATCTTTTAAGCCATATTATGATATGAAGGAATCCTTTTGTAAACTGGTTAGGCAGTTAATTGAAAATAAACTGCTTAACCAGTTTACATCACAAGCGTTAATTGTAGAAGATCTTCAAAACAACGAACTGAATGGTAGCTTGAAAGTTACAATATTTAAAAAAATATATTAATCTATCCATAATTATTTTGTTAAAAAAGTAAATTGCTTTTAAACCTATAGCTGGATAAATAAGTATACGAACCTGGAAAATAAATCCAATGAAGTTATTTTACTCAATATAAGAAATAAGTAACAAATATCTTTAAACTAAAAATAATTCTTGAAGCAATGAGGTGAGAAGATCTATTAAATTGAAAATAACAATTTTTCACAATTGTACTCATATTTTTAAATATTTATGATAAGTTACGCGAGTTTTTCAGTGTACAACGCGGCTCAAAAATCTTAAAGTGGATCTGTTTTATTGATTTATACAAAGGGAATTATTTTGCGTGCATTTGCTTGATTAATATTGTATTCTATTTTATCTTAAAATCTGTAGATAGGAAATGCTTTTCATTAATCTTCAAAAGAATGAAGTAATTCATTATTATAAAGTACATTTACCTTTTAAGAGAAAATAAAGTGATATAAACTTAAATGTTATGCACACACACACACACACACACACACACACATAGTTTTTATTTGTATTTTCATATATTGTTATGAGGGTGGAAGAAAAATGCAATTCTTACACACATACGGACATATTGATCTTATCGTATGCGTTTTATGATATTATCTTAATGAAATTAATATTAAAAAAATATTTAAATATATATTATTGTTTTCTTTTGATCGAAATATTCAAAGTATGTTTCTTTTGCAAAATATATATCAACTATCTACTTATCGGTCATATCTCTATTATCTTCGGATATTATCTTCTAGTGTCATTCGACTTCAGTAAACTTAAACAATCTCATGATGCTTTTTTGTACGAAAAAGTTTCTCAATCTTCGATAAGTTGGGAATCACACTAATGCATATCACTGAATTCCTGTCAACGGCTTATAATCAGTGCCAAACTAAATATTAAATGCAACTGAAATCTTAATCATCAAGCTATATAAGAGAATTTTACAGGAAAAATTGTCCTTTTCTATCATTACAACAGAAAATCTGAGAAATTCCGAAGCAGCTATTTTGACGAATCCATTAGAGACCTAACAGTGCTGCATACACTTCAGTCTGCGTCTTAAAATACATCATCTTATGATTTACCAGCAGAATTTAAGTAGAAGCTTAGCCGTTTGCTAAGAATCAACTTTGTCTTCAGTACGGATGGCATAGCAACTTTCATATGGTTAAAACAATACTCTTTATTTGACTTAAATAAAATTTAATTGAGGACTTAAAGATTGATTGTTGAAACTTATTGCTTTTACTAGGTTTTTGGTTATGGGTTTATTAACTTCGTACAAGAAGCAACACGAGGGCTATTGGTAATGGACCTCATAGTTTTGAACTTCGGTCAAGTGACGAGGTTGAAACCGGAACAGGCACACCTCTTCTCTTAACTTCCGCACCACACCACGAGACGATTTTGAGCCTCGACAGATTTAAAGTGCATTAGAACGTGTATTTTTACCAAATACATTAGAATACATAAATAAATACAATTTTTTTAAAAAAATAATTGTTGTAATTATGTAACCCCAAATATGTTTAAATATTTTTTGCGTCCATATAAGTAATGGAACAATATTTCTTTAAAGCTCAGATTACAAGTTGCTCATAGATGTGAAAAACTTTAGCTGATAGGTAATCTTAAAACTATATTCGATGCAACAGTAAATGCAAATTTAATTTTTAAGCAAAAAAGTGAAATGTATGAAATTTCATGAAATTGAAGGAAAAAGTATTTTTATATTACTGCAATTTTGACAGTAAGAAAAAACAACATATTAGTAGAAATTAAGGTTAGAAATGATAACCGCTTAAAAAAAATTGGATATTTTCCTTCACTTCTTGAAAATAAAGTTTGCTTTTTATGATTTGTTCACATGTTTGGAACCAAAAAATGAATTTCTTTTCTCAACTGTAAATCACAACAAAAATATCACTTAACAAAAGCACTTGCATATATGCCTGAGATATATTATTACATACAATGGAATATCAAAACAAATGAATTACATTTACTCAAATAGGTAGAATACTGTATTAAAATTATTTGATTCTTTTATGTTTTCTTCATTGTTCAGTTAATTTTCTTTCTTGAGATATAAACGTATTTATTATTGAAGAATGCTAAATTTTCTTTTGAAATTTTATTTTCATTAAAATAGAAAAGGGTGTAACAGATTCTATTACATTTCTTAAGTATTTTTTGATCAATTGAATGTTACAAATATCTATATATTATTCACTGTTCAAAATGAGTGTACTATTTATTAGATAAAGTGATAATATGTTTTAGTATTTTTATCTCAAAATTTTGCTAATAATTTGAATTTTTATTTTGAAATTCTCAAAATTCTTATATGATATAGCTATTATTAGTAATTTCATTGATTATTTTACACAAAAAGTTACATTTAAAAGGCAAAACAACAGCAAAATATTTCCATAATAATTAACTTAAGCCTTTTTCTTCAAAATAAATGAATGAATATTTTCTTTAGATTATTTTCTTTCCTAACAACTTTTTATGTATATCTTCTGGAAAAAACTAATATCCTCCACATAATTTAATGTATATTTTTTGCAGTGTTGGCAAATAAAACTGTATCAAAGAAATCTGTGTCTCCATGCGATTTATTGGTTTAAAGCTTAGTGAAACTAATCCTGATTTCCTTGTTTTTCCTCTCACTTTGGAAACAAAACACCCAACTCCCAGAAGAAATAAGATTGGGAAAGAGAAGTAAGATAAAGTACCCTAAAAATACTACACAGAGGCTCTGATCTTGTTGAAATATCAAAAGAAAGTAGTGTAAAAATAAAAAAGTAAGATCTTTATTTAATGCCGCAGTCCTACCACTTAATCTCAAAGTGTCAGGGGGTGCTAAGACTTTTACCAAAATTAAATTTACACCTTCCATTGGATCGGACGGTCAAAATGTAGGTTTTTCTTACGTCTTTTTTTATTATTTCTCGTTCAAATAGCCTTTTAGCGTTATTTTCTATTTGATGATGTTTTCGCTAACTTTTTTTCCTCCCTTAAACATTGAGAAATACGATTTATCCCGACCCATAACAAATAAGATAATTTTTTTTCGTGACTACTCTTTAAGAAAGTTCTTTCTTTAAGGAAAGGAATAATAATATATTTCTTTCGATTTCGTCTTCAGGAAGTTTCATTGCTAAAAAGAAAAAAAAATAACAATGGCTAAGATTTAATCGAAAGTAAAAGAAAATATCTCAGCATTATATGTATTTAAAAATTATCATGAACCCCAAAATAAATTATTTCTTTATTCTTTTCTATAAATTTAAATAGAGACGCGATTTAAGATTTATTAATGACATTAAATAATAACTAATTCTCGTGGTTTTAAATAGCGCTGCAAAATTAGTTAATGAAGCACAGCTAATTCAGTGTAAGCCAATAATTATAGAGATAGGGAAATAAATGATAAATCCGCAAATAAAAGTGAAATCCGTAATATACTCTATGCTTCATTTACATGAATTTTTCTTATTTAGTATGAGCTAGATAATACTTAGCATGAGCTAGATAATACTCAGCATTTTTCAATTGTTAAGGAGAACTGAAATTCAGTAACTGATTTTTTATATAATCATATAGGTGTATTACTAATGAAATGGGATATAAGTTTTAAATTTAACTTGTATTTTAGATTTTTAAGAATTCAGTTAACCTAAATATTTATGCTAAAAATGTTATTAATTTCTAACAAAACATATTATTAAATATTGTATAAGACAATATTTAATAATATGTTTTATAAAAAATAATCAATTTTTTAATAAACAATTATATTGCACAAAATATTTCGTTTTAATTATTTTTTTTTTGTTTTTAATACACTCATATTTCGAATTGCATAACTAATATGTATCTAGCTATAAATGATTTATATTTAATTATTGAATACACCGACAATTTTTGTTAAATTGATTTGCTGTAATTATTATTTAAATATTAAAACAAGTTTACTCATAAAATTTAAATATAAAATGCGCAAATAGGATGTATAAATTAATAACCCAAAAATGAAGTATATTTTTGAAGTGTTTTAAGAGGTAGTTCATAGTTTGAATACAGCAATTTGAATGAAGAAATGCGGGGATATAGGAAGCCCCAGAAAATACGAAGCGCATAGCTCTGGAATTTAACATGTCTGAGCTTTATAGCTCAGAAAACATATCATTTTAAACATCACATTTATATATTTAGGTATATTTTGGAATGTGATTGTAATGTAAGGTGAACTTTCTTCTCTGATGATAGCACTGCTCCCAGAGTGAATAAGCTAATTATTATATTCAATGATATGTCATAGTTTGAAAAGTTGTGATATTGTACGATGTCTATCAACAAAACTTAGAAAAAGAATCGCTACAATCAATACATAGTATACAAAATTATAGCAATATTCTAACTACGTACATTTGTAGTTGTAATATTGAGATCTAGAAGATAAGCTGAATAATACTTGTTTTTCCATAGAATGTATACATTGCTAATATATTGGTTTAAATATAATATATATGAAACTTTAATTTTAATTTAACTGAGGCTTTTTTTTTCAAAGGGGGAAGCTGCATACATTCAATCAAATAACCAGTACACTAAAGTTTCAAATTACATACAATTTAATAATTTTTGTGACAGTATCATTTTTTTAAAATTATGTAAAATTTATATTTAAGGGAGCATAATATAAAATGCACTCCTTAACGATTTATTTTCATTGTGTCATATGTAGCGAACTTAAATAGTAAAATATGTAAAATGAAATCATATTGCCAGATTTGACAAAATGATTTCTTTCTTGAATGCTATATTTATCTCATTCATGTAAAGATACGTTTATGCAATCAATAGAAAGAAGAACTATAATTAGCCATTTTTAGAAATAAAATGCTCGAAAAAATAATAAAGATCTAATGTAAAATTCTTAGACATGTCACAATATGAAATGCATTCATGCTAGTAAGAGTAGCTATTTACACACGGCATAAGGTTAATGTCTGAAAAAGATTAAAACATTTTTTAATCAGTGTCATAAATAGTTACAGCATTTAGGTCCTGAAATTTTGTACAACATTTCTCTTGTTCATTGACGGTAATAGAAACCGTTTCGTGTAAAATGAATAATAATCTAGTAGGAAAGATGAGAACTCTCTTAATCCTGAAGCATCAACAAGCATCAGACTTTAAATTCAGCAGAGTAATTTTATGGGATATGGGATTAAGTACCAAAAACGTATTCAGATCATCTGGATAAGTACACATAATATATCTATGTGTTTAGTTTGGGTACAATTGAACTGACAAAAAAGCACTTGATTACTTGAAACATGGTGAGGGATTTCAAGGATTGAGTTTGGTATTGCAATGGAGAAATGGCAAGATTCTTGTGTGGCGCTAAATGCACTAAATCAGTTATTTTATCTTTCAACCGGAAACTATATCAGTTTATGAGGGAATTGAAAAGGTATAAGGTTTTTATTTAAATATAAAAATCCCTGTGATTTTTTTTTTCACTTCGGTTCGACTAAAACTATGGCTTGCTAAAATTATGTATTTCATGATTTTCACGAGGTATACCCATTGTTGTTTTACCTATATTCTGAAGATTTAATGTTACAGCGGGAGAATAATGCTACATTTCAATGCAAGAACATTAATATGAAATCATATTTTGTCATTCCTACCCAATTCAAAAGATCTGGATGAGATAGAATACATTTGAGATATGCTTCTATGTTTCTAATAGAAATATTCAAGAAATTCAAAACATAATAGAATAATAGGTATGGTGTGAATTGTTCACAACATAATTCGTGGAATTTGTGCCTTTCCCATTAATTTATATTTTATCTTCTTCTTGTTGACTTACCAAGTATTAGATTACTATACTGAATTTTATAGAATGTCAGCATTTCAGCCTGTATTAATTTTATCAGTACATGTGTAATGTAAAATATAGTAGTAATTTATCGAGGTATAAATTTAATAATATTTTTTCTCATATTTACTGCACCAGATCAAACCTCAGGGGATTCATCGTGGCGAAGTGTAAAATGCAAATTAACTCTGAAAATTTATTCAGTTCATGTTAAATGCCTTTTTCGTAAAATTTAAGAATTTGCTTCCAATTTTCTCATACACTTTTAACAGAATGATGTAGAATGCATTTTTAATTTAAAAATAAAAGAAAAAAACACTAATTTTGCTTCAAACATATTTTGATGATTAAAAATTCAAAAAAAAAAAAAAAAAGAAATCTTAATAATTTTTATTGTTTCCCGTTGCAGTGAATATTCAAATAAATTCATTTGAATATTATGAGTTAATAAATTTTTTGTTCAATGCACCTTCCATGAATACAAAAGCCATCATTTTTGAACGATTGATGCAATGTGTCTTAAATTTCGAATATACAGTAACGAAGTTTGCTAGGTATATAAATTTTATTCAATCTTTCTAGGAGAGATGTACCTTAAGGTTTTTTTTTTATTTCTAGTCAGGTTAGATAACGACTAAGCCAAGGCTTTTGAAACCTCTAATGGTTGCATAATGCTCGTATCCCATCGAATATTTAGTTTTATATTTCGTGGAAATATTCAAATAAAATTATGCATTATTCATAGGAGAAAGGGTGGATTTCTCCTTTGAGAAAGATGCAGACGAACTATTTTAAAGCAATATTTTTAACACTGTGATAACTTAGTACTGCGGAATATTTTAAAGTTATTCGTTCGAAGTAAACTTTTCATTCGAGTATATGTAGTGTTGAAGTTTCTTGCAAAATTTCATGAAATAATTTTTTTTCTCATATTTCTGATATCCGTATCATATAATTTTAAATATAAAAAGAGATATGCATGTTTTTCCATCATTCTTAGTTTTAGCACATTTTAAAAGTTCATATATTTGCAAACATACATGCACATATGTATATATATATATATATACATATGTATCTATAGATGCATGTAATAAAGAACAAATGAAACATTATTCATAAAGAAAGCCTAAACCACAAATATTATTATTGTCAAGTGAATGAAATAAGCCTGGAAACAAACACAATTAGTTTTATTTCTATATGAAAATAACATAAAACAACTGCTTTTGTTTTCCTCAAGCAAATTGGTTCAAGGAAGTTTAATGAATCCGGAATATCCAACTCAGGAGTGTATTGCCTTATACACTCCTTATTTTTTAAAGGCAGTCGATATTTTTGAAAAACTTAGTTAATGGAACTTATAATAGAATGCAATAAAAACAAGTAAGACCGATATTTTTAATTATTTGAACGATCATTAGTAGTTGCTTTGACGCAATCGAGAAAAAATGTCGAGAAGGAAATTGATAATAAATATTTGGTATTTAAAGCAAATATATTTATAAAAAGTAAAAATAGGTTACTTTAAACAATTTGGTAAGCATGGAATATTTTAATATTGAAGTATATATTTTATAAAATTAAATGCATTGGTTTTCATAAAAAAGGACATTATATTCTTCTTGAGCATTTATTTATCATTATTGCTTTTAATACTGAATTTGCAAAATAATAATAATACTGCTTCAATGTTGTTACATAATACACAAATTGGTTTGGAAGATGAGAAGATAGACTTCTTTCATTTTCTTTTTACATCACATGTATTGTCACGAGCCTTTCAGTATCAGTCGTATATTATTCGTGGTCTTAAAAGAACTAGGAAATATTGCAGATCATATACTTTTCACGAACAGAACGACACTCTCAGTAAGTTAATAAGTTTAAAAATATAGGATATTTGAGAAATATCTGCAGCAAATTACAAGCTCATAAATACTCTAAATATAATCAAGGAATTAATAGTTCCCATATGTGAAACAATGTAAAAATGTGTGTAAACATATTCCTTGAAACCGATCGCATTACATACATCCGGCTCATTCTAAGGAGTATATCTAAGCTAGACAATAAAATTGTAAAAATTTACCAATTCGGGGAGTTTTTCAGGATTATCAGCATATTAACTATTCTAAGCGTAGTATTTAAGAACAGGCATTTTTAAATTTATACCAATAAATAATGACAGTTTTCGGGCCGTTTGGCTAGAATGTTTGACAAGAATTGTTTGGGAGTTGTATCTTTTAAAATCATTCGTAGCTCCCTCAGATTTAGACGCATTGTAGTAAAAACAGAAGCATCTTTTGCCAACAAAAAGACTGTATGTTTGACAGATGTTAAAAAAAATTATCCAATCTTATATTTGTATCATAATAACGAAACGGTTTCGTCAGTTTCAGGATGAAATTTTAACCAAAAAGCACACATCTGTTCCTCACTTCATCTTTTCCTAAGCATATGATACTATACAAGAAATATTTATCTCAACATCCACAGCTAACCAGAATACTATTCCAAATTCATAAGAAATATTTGCCAAGTACTGCATAAATTTGAAACGAATTTTTCGATGCAATAGCTGTTCTTCGCTTGTAATATTTATACTCCCTAAAAACACATTTGATAATTTTTTCAAAAAATGTGACAATTGTTTGGAAGCAAGAAAAGTTTGCCCTATTTAAGAAGATTCAATTTCTCATCAATTACCAGAACAGTATAATTTTTCTGAAATGGTCTTATAATCATTTCTCTGAATATCAGAGAACCATACAGTTTTGACCAAATGTAATTCAAGTTTAGAAAAGTTAATAACTCCTCTTGCATAAGCTAGTGCATTAAAATCAACTAATTATATCAAGGAAACATCCAATGAATCCACTTTCGAATGGAGGAGAGGCTCTTTAGTTTTACAGTTTCGAAAAAGCTTCAATTGGTATCATAAAAAAACAAATTTCATAATGATATTTTCATGATTTCATGATGAATTTTTACCGAGATAATGGGAAAAAAAACACGAACACTCATCAATACTCTTTCTCTTGTAACGAAGTATTGAAGAAATGATCTTAGGCACTTGCAATTTTCAATGTTTTAAACAATGTTATAAATTCACATTTACTTAAGTTGCTCTTGAAACACGTTAATGGAATTAAAAAAAAAAAGAAAAACCGAGGAGGAAAATAAATTATATATCTATAACAGATGAATCGAATCTGCAAGGCGGTTTTTATACCGCTTTGGTCGTTCTAGATAGAACATTAGTTTATACTTTTTTTTATCTAATATTCAGAGAAAAAGTTGTAATGTACTTAAATTTCAAAAATATAATTAGAGCTATGGAATGTCAATGTACTGACGTAATGACTTAAGAATAATTGCTTCTTAAAGTAGCTTTGCTACCACTCCGAAGGTTCAAGTGACAAATTCATTTTGACTGTGGATACCTTCTGTTAACTGTAGTAATGCCTCGTCGAAAGATTTATACACATCACGTGTAGATATCAGAGTTTGAAAGTAATTGTGCTATGGGAATGAAAGAGCCTGATTGGATGAATCGAACAATCGCTCGTGATATGGGTGGAAGCAATGCGGCGATTAAATGAAGCTGGTAAGAGTGGGTCAATAACTGCAGTCACCGAGGACCATAAAAGAACGGTAAGACAAATCGATTGTCAGAGCAGCTGCTAAAGCACCTGATTCGTCGTTATGAACTATCCACCGTGTGACATGCACACATGTGTCCAACTTGACTCATGACAGACAACTAAGAGAGCGGAATTTACACTCGCAGTGACATTTACGCCACTTACCTCTCATTCCAGTATACCATCAGGTCCGATTACAGTGATATAAAACTCGATCAACTTGTTATTGCACTGTCTGAGGACCTATTGTTTTTAGTGACGAGTCCCGTTTCCAACCATGTCCTAATGACAACCGCAGACATGTCTAGAAACGTACAGGGCAGCGTGGAGATTCTGCTCTTACTATTGCATGCCAAATGAACCCTTAACAGGTCTTTATGATCAATGTACCATATTTGATTAGATCTATCCCTTTTGTAATTATTTCTGTCACATTGTAAGTACGTCGGTACGTAGACGACATTCTATGACTGGTTGTACTACCGGTATTTTTGTGACATCCAGAAAGTACTTTTTAACAAAATAATGCCCGGGTGTACACGGCATGTGTTGCTATGACTTGTTTGCAAGCTTTCCCTGCACTTCCTTAGTCAGCTAGGCCGCCTGAACTCCCTCCCGAATTTGGGACATTATGGGAAGGTGATTGCAACCATTCTGGAATGTTGATGATTTAGCTCATCAAATGGAGACAATTTGGTACAAAACTTGGCAGGACAACATCCGGGAACTTTATCAGTCTATGCTATGTAGGGTGACAACATGCATCCAGGACAAACGTGGACCATCACCTTATTGACTTTTTCGTTTGTAATGGCCAATATCAGAAATCAATCAACCAATTGCTTTGAAATTTAATGTTTTGATATTTTTTGGATGTTGTGCTCATCCAACAACTTTTATTGCAATCGGTCAACTCTTCCTTCATGCGTCGTTTTTTTGTTATGGAATATACAATACCGTGTAAAACTTAAACCACTAATGCACTATTCACCATTCAACCTTGAAATTGTAGAATTGGACTTTTTGCGACCAATTCAATATATTTGAACTGTGTAGAAAGATAACAAATTTGCAAATATCAACACTATGACATGAGAGGGGACGTCACTACACGCAAACGCGAGGAATGCAAGCGTACATTGCCTTGAAGGAGAATGCATTTCCAGACATACTTCCTGCATTTGAAAGAGAAATAGTAAGATCCTTATTGGTGCAAGAAACCATCAGGATGCCTTTACAAGTGGTAGAATGATCAGCAAACTTGAAGAGCAGAGTAGTTTCAAGAGTGTTGTACAAGATATTGTGTATTTTTAGACGAAAATAATTACAAGAACAAATCGAATTTGTTGTTTTATTAAATTTGTAAATGAATAATTATTGATGAATATACATTTTTTAATTTTGGCTCTTTCTTGATTTATATTAAAGCTCCAAAACACTCTTAAAAGGATAATAATATGCAAAAGGAATACTTGAATATTTCAATATGAAAATGAATAGAATTGATATATTAAATATAATTTATTAAATGCAAACCACAATTTTTTTGATTTGGAAATGAATGCATTTGTTCTTTCATGCTTTCTGAAACAGATGTTTCTCAAATTTGTTTTAATTATTTGATAAAAACCACTCATTTTTTTAAAATTTAATTGGCTTGAAGTCTTTCATCCTTGAAAATTTATACGAGTGAATTCAATAAAAGGACATCATGAAATGAGGTAATAAATCTGTCATAAGTCTTAAGTAATAGTTCTTAGAAAGACTTAAGTAATAAGACTTTCTGATAAGTCTTATAAAGACTGAAGTAATAAGTCTTATAAAGACTTTAATAGTAATCTTAGTAATATGTATCATAATTGTTTAGCTAACGAACCTTTCTTTCTCTCTCTCTCAATGAGGTCTGTACTTAATTTTAACATTTCAATTGTTATATCCAATATAATATCATTTAGCTAACAATGTGGCTGAAATATACTATGAGTTTAATTTTTATTTTACTCCTCTAAGGGCTAACCTCTTTTAAATATATATGGTCATCATGACCCAAATATAGGATAAAGGTCCCTCTCTTTCTCATGAGACTTACTGACTTTGAGAAACAAGTGTATTGCGCCCCCAGAATAACCTAATGATCCATTTCATTTTTTAACTGTTCCTCTTCTCAAACAAGTGTTCAATTTTTTTCTTCTATTTTTGTCTATCATCCTGATCACAAATACATATTTCTTAGTGAAGCTTAATATACAAACCTATTTGTTCTTCTTGCCCAACATTTTTATTTTAAAAGTATTTTTCAATGCAACAAGTGCACTAATAATAATATGCTTTTTCATTTCGAAATATTTAGCGGATGATGATCACTTTTCTAATTCACTAAGTAAATTAATATTTGTTTGTATTTCTTTCATCAAAGAAATTTAATAAATGACATAATTTTTATATTCTTCTGAAAGTCTTAATTAGTTTAATTAGTCTTATTTTACAGAAACACCTATTTTATGTATCAATAAATTTCATCTTGTTTTGGAGTAAATTTTAATTTTAAAAATCAAATATCACTTTGGTACTACCAGTAGTTATAATAATTTTCTATCAAACTTCTATAAAATGAAATTATATGTATTAAAATTATTGCGAATTATTTGGTATCATCTGAGCCACCACTACACAAGAAAAGTTATTTATGTGAAAATTATGAATAGGCAGAAATTATGCACAGTTTACCTTAGCATTTTATATAGGAATTTCTCATTTAAGGGTTGAAACCTTAACACCCGGCTAGCGAAGAAGATATAGTATAAAAGTTCTCAGATACTCTTATTTATAATATTCTGTAGGAAATTCTTATTAAACAAAAGCTTATATTCGAGATTCACATAAAATTTGCAATATTCTTTTGGTTTTTCGAAGATTTAAATAACAAAATTTAGTCATGAAATTATGTGTATTATTTAATTTAATTACAAAAAAAATTAATTTACATAAAAATTAATTTACATTTTCATTAACTTACAAAAAAAGATGCACCCAATGATTCATTGTAGATTCATATAATTTACACTATCGATCATTCTTTAAAGAATTATCTCGATTACTGAATTCATCAAATAATAAATTTTTCAGGTATTTATATTAATGTTTATTTAAGGAAACATTTCTCACCAATTGTTTTGAAATAAGCAATGCATTTTATTCTTCATTAATAAAGGAATGCATTTTTGAGATAAAACTAATGCTTTTTTTTATGTATTTTACAATTTGAATTACCATAAAATATTTATAGGAATGAAAAGTTCTTTGTATAAATATACGAATACAATGATTGAACACCTACCAGCCCTGACATGAACGTCTCTGCTGCCTATGGTGCCAACACTGTTTGACACCATGCACCGATAAACAGCTGCGTGGACATCGGCCCTGTAATCTTCCGGAGAGAAGGGTGGGAATACTAATGCCCCATCATGGCGAATATGACGAAGACCAGGCAAGTCATGGATCACCTCTCCATCACTCTTGACCCACGTGATGACTGGTCGAGGTCTGCTTTCAGCTACGCATGATACCACAGTGCCGCTGACATTTGAGAATTCCACTCTATTGGGTGGCTCGTTGATGAAAGACGGACCCTTGGTCAATGGGTCACTGGACGCAACTAAAATAAAAGAAATGAAGGATATTGGTTGATAAATAATACTACAATATTTGAAATGACAGTATTTAAAGAAAAAAATTGAATGAAAAATTTGTGGTTGGTTTCTGGAAAAATAGCATATTATTTTAGACTTATGGTAAAAGGTTTGTTTCATTGTGTAGAGAAATTTTGGATATATATATATAATAATAATAATAATAATAATAAAAATGATAACGTATAATTTCCAGGAGTGCTGAAGAAAAAAGTATATAATTATACAATATAATATTATAAACCGGATTTCAAAATCATTACATAAATTAGAATTAACAAAACTTACTAAAGACACATATTATGTATTAAAAAAATTCTGATTCACTTATAAAATTAAATGTCATAAGAATGTTCAAATTTAAAGGTATTAAATTGTTTGTGAAAACTCTGAAACTTTTCAGGGTATAAGAATTCAAATAATGAAGAAAAAAAAAATTTTTGAATTGTTGTTTCACATTTAAGATTAAAATGCGTGGTTGAACATGTTTTACGGATACAAATAATCCCATTAAGCGAATTGCTTTACTGTAAACATTTGTTAAATAATATAATTTAGAAGACCATCCTAAGAACTTATATACATTAGAACAAATATAGAATAAAAGATATTGCACAAATTCTAATTAATTTACTTAAAAAATGTTTTCTAATAACATCTCACCATATATTCCAATCTATATATATATATCTGAATATTATTATGAAATATGTTATTATTTTTAAGATACTCTATTCTACGTCATAGTGATTTATCTGTATGCTCGTTCTAGGTAATTTCCATTACTTATTCCATTTTCTTAAAAAAACTAAACATAAAGTTAAAATATCTGAAAATTAACCAAAACTTTAAAAGCTCAGGAGCTCATTATTCAACTCTATGAGACATTTATAACCCAAAAGTTAATTTATGTTTTAAATGCTATATAAAAAAGACATAAGCACCAAAATAGACTTTAAATCTTAAGAATAAAAATATTCAAATAGATGTATTTAAAAACACATAATGACTGAAGGCAACTTACGATTATTTTTATTACAAATCAAGATAATACAGAAAAGGGAAATATGTATAAAAATGAAACTAAATGTCCTGAAAATTTGAAATTCTCTCAAAATGTATATATGAATGAGCTAAAAGATCATACTACATCACAGGAATAAGAATTATATCTTCTTCATTGGCACAATTACAAATTTTTTAAATATTGGTGATTATTCATATAGTAATTTGGTCAACAGCACCTCTAAATGTGAAGTAAATTTTATGTGTAATTATTATAAGTCATATAGTATATAATATTCTTATTGGTTGATAAAATTCTAATCCGAAAATCATTGCTGGTTATTTAGTAACATCTTAGGTCTTACATTTCAGTTTGACTTAAATGTGGACTTAAAGCAATTAGTAAGTTTAATAATTCCTAAACATGATCAGAGTTGATATTTCTGAGTTGATATTTCATTTGCCCCATTTATATATCCCTAAATCTGATTTGACTTCATACGAATGTAATATTATGACGTGCTTCACATATCCTATACAATATGAGTTTTACACTGTATCTTAAAACAGAATTAATATCATTGCATAAAGCTATAGGTGTATGAAGGGGGACTTCATTATAACTTCCATTCTTTATATAATTAACAACTCAGTTTAAAAAGAATGACTAAAAAACTAATTGCAGATTAAGAAAAGTCAATCAGTGTGAATTTTAAATATAAAATATATCGTAATATTTTTCAATAAGAAATAATATTAATAACAATTAACAGTAAACAATCTAAGAACATGTTTTCAAATTAATACTAATATTAATATTCATTAATATTTTCAATACTTAATATTTCATGAATAAATTTATTTTACAATTAAAAATTTATATATATATATATATATAACTTGAGAAAAATATATCTAATATGTATTGACTTTATTTGAGTAGTGTAGTATTAGCTGGCAAGTTACACATTTTCCCTCGGAGTCCTAAAAATATATCAATTTATATTCTAAGTAATTTAGGAAATTTCTGAACCTGTAAAATGGCGTAAAGGTGTTTAATATGAAAATGTGTACAATCCAATTTGATAAAGTATATGTAAGTTGGATTAAACTATAATTAGATAGATAGATTAGATTGTAAAGTTATAATTATCTAGCAAAGAAGATGCAAAATGTTTATAGCATAAATATTCTAAAAAGTACATTTATGTAATAGAACTATACGCCTCCCTAAAGCAACCCAAAAATCTAAAAATTTTTCTTTTGATAGATAAATGGAACATCTTAACTTTTTAAAAAAATCATCAGCTAAAAAATTTAAAAAAATAATGTAGGATATTTCTCATACATAATTCCAAACCCGAGGGTGCCTGAATTTTTTTAGATATATTTTGAACTTAACCCTCAATGCTTTTAAGGAACAAGGAGATAGAGTTTGTTCCAAAAATTTAGATTTCTTATGAATTAATTTCAAAGGAATGTCTTAGTTAAAATGTAAATGTATAAAACAGAATATGCAGGCGGGTAGCGTTGATATCCTTGCAACATAAAAATAAATGTATGTTATGTTTCAATAAATATAACTATTTTGAAGTAAATAAATGTTTTTTTGATATTCAGGGCATGGAATTTCTCTATTTTTTCATTGGATATATATTTATACACATAACAAAAAAAA